>JACXGK010006095.1:0-30127 GCA_016801125.1 Novumbra hubbsi
CAACTCAACTGAGCGGTGAAGGACTGTCAACATTATGAGGGGTCCCGTAGCTTTGCATTTTCGGGCCCACCACCGGGCCCATGTACGTCGCGGGCCCTGGTGCGAACGCACGGGCTGCACCGCCTATAGCAAGAACCAATGAGAATATGAGCTGTACATAATGGAGGTGTGGGTTTAGCAAGGCCCGGTGCACTGGTTGGACACAGTTAAACCGCTCAAGAAGTTGTCATGTTTCATCTCCACCTATATGAGGCACCGGATCATGTAAAACTCGATCCGCTTTGAAAAATGTATGTCAGAGCACTCTCTGCCGGTCAAAGAAAACACAGTCACACAACTTGGAAGATAGCTGATGATGGCGGGCACAGATTCTAAGCACCGCTTTTTTTCTTCGCCAAGATTTGACCTGGTGATGTTTTAAAGGGCTATTCAGTTAGGATCTAGCCAGGCAGACACGTGTCCTTCATGAAAATATTATAAAAGACACCCATTTGTCATCATCTTCTAATTAATATCAGTCTCTTCAAGACTAAAGGTCTTCCAACCAAACACAAATGTTTAAAATCTGCAGTTCATCCCCTGGCGTATTGAATTACATTGCTCAATAAATGTATACAATTTTACTTTACGTAGTATATTTGCGTGTTTATGTTTAATTCATTGTATAAATATATACATTTATGAAGGGGTCTTTCTAAACGTTTTATTTGAGATATTCATATTCCGGACACATTGACCCTTGTAAGGACAGCGCGAGGGTTAATCCTTATTTGTAATCTCCGCCTGTTTTTACGGTCTCCGCCCACTTTAACGCTTCCTTACCTTTCCCTTTTAGCAAATGATCGTGACAAGTTTTAAAGTGAAAGCGGACAGGAGGAAATTAACGAGTTAGTTTTTCACATTTCAACTTGAAGTTGTTCTTGAAGTCATGTCTGCGTTAGCAAATGTTCCCGAACCCGAACATTCCGGGCTATCGAAGTTGTTATCTGCTGCGTTTTATGCTGTTAGCTCATTTTTTATCATTGTTTTGAACAAAACGATTCTCACAAACTACAGGTAAGATCATAATTATCGCTACAATGCTTTCTGTGCAAAGGGGTTACTTCTGTCGGTATTTGGAAGCAATCATATACTGTAGGCATGACAACTTTTCTCAAACAGGCAAAACGTTATCATAGTTACCTTCAGGACATACATGTTTTGTTTACGTCATGGTTATCCAATTACATTTCCCCCTTCCATTTAGATTTCCCTCGTACATGTTTCTAGGAATTGGCCAGGTAAGCAGTTATACTTTCTGGATTTTTCTGATCATATAATACCATGTCTAGATAAATGTTCGTGCGACCCTTTCAAAAATAATTTCATATATCTGTTTATTTTATAGATGGCCACTACAATCATCATTCTCTATGCTGCTAAAATGAACAAAACAGTTCACTTTCAAGACTTTGACCGAAGCGTCCTGGTCAAAGTAAGCGTCTGTTGTTTTATTGTCTTGTCACAAAAAGATCTAACAAGTTGAACCGCCGTAATCCACAAGTGGAGCTAATGTTACAAGAACATGCTATAATTTCCAAGTAGCCAACATGTCAATATAGAAATCTTAAATTCATGAATGAAAATTAATCCTTGACATACAGATCTTCCCTCTACCTCTTCTGTACGTCGGAAACCACATAACAGGACTGGCGAGTACTAAGAAGTTAAGGTACAATGGGGTCTAAAATGCATTTGGTGGAAAAACCATAAAACATCTACAAATTCAATACCCCTCCTCATAAGGACTCAGGCCAGGGTGGCCATGATTATTGGCCAATACATATATATAAAAAAGTAAATGTTATTATTGATCAGTGGATTTCTTTCACAGCTTGCCCATGTTCACAGTGTTAAGAAAGTTCACCATACTGATGACCATGGTAATGGAAGCAAGGATATTTAGGTTTGTGGCCTTTTCTCCTGCATCTACTTTCAGTCATAACTGCTTATACTCTGTGGTATTAACATGAATGTATGTATCCCTTTTAGAAAATCATACTCTAAAGGGCTTGTATACAGTGTTTTGGCCATCGTTTTTGGGGCTTTGGTGGCTGCAAGGTAAGTCCAGTGATGCCTATTAACATATTCAAAAGTCTGATACAACTGTTAATATATTCATTGCCTGTGAACTGCTCTCCCATGGAAGTACCCCTAAAAAACATCATTGGTACATTAAATAAAACCAGTCATTATTTCACATACCATTATACATTATGACTAAAATATTTCCCTCATGTTGTTCCATAGCTCTGATTTGGCCTTTGATGCTGAGAGCTACACGTTCATTCTCCTTAATGACGTCTTCACTGCAGCCAGTGGTGTGATCACCAAAAAGAAACTGGGAGTTGAGGTAGTACACAACCACATTCACTCAGTGGTGTGATCACCAAAAAGAAACTCAGTGCATGTTCTTCGTCCGAGATATGGCCTTCTTAGACAGTCACGGGAGATTCCATTCATCTGGGCAGGTTTGGTGAATCTTGTGCTTGGCAACATACAGTACGAAAGTATTTTACATGTGAGGTTCAGGCATTCCTCTGCTAGCTATTGATTGCCCTGTATTGTGTCGCACATGGTAAGACACACACCTTTAGTCAACAGTATAGTATATGTTAAACGCTTGCACTTTTGACTTTCACACTCCAGTCTAATGTTTCGTCTAATGCTGACTAAAATATCCTTAAATTAAATATCCTTTTCTGTTTCTTTGAAGGGACTTGGAAAATATGGGATCTTGTTTTACAATGCGTTTCTTATTGTCATCCCAACGCTCTTGACCAGTGTCTTCACAGGGGATTTACAGAAGGTAAACATATTTCTGGTTTTTCATAGATTTTTTGGAACATGATCTAGAATCAGCAAATGTATGTCTGTCTGAGCGTGTCTTTTTTACAGGCCATCTCATATCAATACTGGTTGAACGCCACCTTTGTTTCTTGCTTTCTTATGTCTTGCATCATGGGGTAAGTGTAGCTGCACAATACATCACATATCTGTTTTTCTAGGCTGTTAAAGCAGCTTTATATTGTGTACAGTAAGCTGTGTATTTTTATATGTGGTTGTACACCATTGTAAAAAGCAAGATTTGTCTCAAATCAGCCACAAAACATTCTACTACTAAAGAACTCAGGGGAGAGACTGTCGGCTTCATTATTTGTACATGTTAAATTGATCCGTGTCTGATTTATATACATTACATTTTATTTATCTTTTAATATCCTGTAAAGCGCATTGAATTGCTTTTATGTATGAATTGTGCTATGTAAATAAACTTGAATGATTGATGATTGATTATCCAATGTTTTCTAGAATATAACGGAACACTAGGGGGAGTGGTGATGGTGGACCTGCTAGGAATACAATTAAAACTAAATAAATGTAAAGTTTGAAACGTTAACATTTTTTAACTGCAATATTGTGTGTCTGTGTTTCAGGTTTGTGCTGATGTATTCCATTGTGCTGTGTAGCCACTTTAACTCTGCCCTCACTACCACAGTGGTGGGAGCAATTAAGGTAAGAAGAACACACATGCCCGTATTGACACAGCTGTGTAGGGTTCAGTGAGCACTAAAGGGTCAGGACATTTGTTTTCAAAGTTTTTGGAGTCCTCCTCTGATCTATCTGCTCATGAGTCCACATGGACAGAAACCATGTCATACTCTACTGGGTCAAATCGGTTCTGTTCCACAGAATGTTGCCGTGGCCTACATCGGAATGTTTGTAGGTGGAGACTATCTCTTCTCATGGACAAACTTCCTGGGTTTAAATATCTGGTAAGAATGCGTTTATTTTACCAAATTGTACGTTAGAAAAAGGATCACTGTTTCTATGCCATTTAGACACAGGTTTGGCCAGTGTCACTTCTGTTGTTCTTTCTTTGAATTAGTATATCAGGGGGCCTGGTATATTCTTACCTGACATTCCACATCAGCAGCAAACCTTCCCAAAGCAATGAAAGAGGAATAATAGGAAACCAGGATGAGTTGAAGATTTCTATTCTTAAAGATTCCACAGAAGGACTTCCGGTGAAATTCTCCTCTAATATACATGGTGAAACTTGATGCCAGTTTCTTTTCTGTACTGCGTAGTGTGTTTTAAGTACTTCATATTGGAGCAAAGGTCTTTACACTCTATTTATCTTCATGTGCAATTATCATTTACTTGACAATGCTTTGTTTTTACCAGTAAGGATATTGTTGTCAAAATATTGTCAGAAATATTATTACGCATGTGTATATAGGAATGGCCACTAGTGGATACAAAAGAGCTGATTTTGAAAGAAGCAATCTGTGGAAGTATTTTGATTGGGTTGCCAGGGTAAATATAGACAGAAATACTATTGGTTTTAAAATGTATACCAGTAAAACTTAAAAGACCTGTTGTGTATACATATGTGCAGCCCTGTTTCCAAAAATGTTGGGAAGCTGTGTTAATTGCACATTAAAAACAGAAATAAATTGTATGCAAATCATTTATTTAAAATGGTACCAAGACAATATTGTAACTAAGAAATGTTTTAGTTTTTGGAAAATAACACGCCTATTTTAAATTTGATGCCAGCAACACTTTAAAAACAAGTTGTGAAAAGGGCATTTCTTACCACTGTGTTGAATCACCTCTATTGTTAACAATACTGTGTACGTGTTTGGGACTATGGAGGCTGGGGGCTGTAGTTTTGAAAGTGAGAGGTTTTCCCATTCTTGCTTGATACAGGATTTCAACTGCTCAACAGTTCGGGGTCTCCTTTGTCTAATTTATCATTTCATAATGTGCCAAATGTCTTTTGGACCCAGACTCTTACCTATTGCCAATTGCCATAAATAGTTGTGTAATATTCCACCAGGTTTAGTTTTTTAGCATTACATTGCTTTTTCAGTCCTTTGTTGCTTCTGTTACATCGTTTTTTAGATGTGTTGCTGGCATGAAATTCAAAGTGACAATAAGAGACAATAAAATGTGTCAGTTTCAACATTTGATATGATGTATTTGGACTATTTCTATTTTTATTATTGGGTTTAAATGATTTGCACATCACTGCATTTTGTTTTTACTTTTTTGGATACAGGGTTGTGTAAAATATCAACTGAACTGCAATGTAGTATTTTTTTGGAACTACACTGGTTAGAAAAATAAAGTAATCATCGCAGTATAACACCTAAGTCAATAAAACTTCAGGGATATCTATCTGTCCAGTTAGGAAGCATAAGCAATAGAGAATCAATGTCACCTGTTTTGGTGCAAATTAATGAGAAGGGTGCACCGGAGAGGCAAAAGCTAGACAGCCCCCCCAAAAGGGAATGGTTTTGCAGGTTGTGACCACGGGTGATGTCCTTGTCACTACTGGTAGCATGAGGCGGTACCTACAGCCCATGCAGGTTACCCAGGATGGCACATCCATACGTGCTGTCCCAACAAGGTCTGGTGTGTCCAAGTACAGTCTCAAGAGCATGGAGGAGATACCAGGAGTTCAAATACAGTTTTTAGCATGGAGGAGATACCAGGAGACGGGAATTAGATGAGGAGTGCTGGACAGGGAATCAACCCAACAGCAGGACCAGTATTTCCTCCTTTGTCCGAGGAGGAACAGGAGGAGCACTGACTGAGCCCTACAAAATGACCTCCAGTGGGCTACTGGTGTGCATGTTTCTGACCAGACTGTCTCCATGAGGGCCCAACGTCCTCGAGTGGCACCTGTGCCCACAGCCCAGCACTCACCAGAGAACACCAGGATGGGTAAGTCTGGCATAGGGGCCTCTTTCTCCTCACAGATGAGAGCAGGTTCACACTGAGCCCATGTGTCAGACGTCTGGAGATGCCAGGCTGGCCTACATGCTGCCTTCAACAGCATCCAGCCAACTGTGCAGGACAATGCCTGGTCGCATGTAACCAGAATGGGTGGGCAGTTCCTGGATGACAAAGACATTGATGCCATTGACTGGCCCTCACGATCCCCTGATGAAATTCATGCAAGTTGAAACAGCCAGTGATTTCAATTGTTACTTTCGGTATCCAGAGAATCCAGCCCTCAAACGATCGGTGATTTAGGTTTCCATTGACCGTTGTTACGTCATTTTGCTTTCACCGAATTACACAATGGACAGTGAAGATTTCGATCTTTAACACATTTGGTTCACAGAGAAACAATGTGTGATTTAAGTGTTCCCTTAATTTTTTGGGCACTGTATAATATATAAATATACTTAAAGGAATGAAACAGGCTCCTGGTTCATGATCAATTATGTGGTTTATTAAAGACCAACAAGTACCAACAGTGTGGACCACCTAGACAGAGAAACTCCGCTTTTAACATTAGGTTGTCATCGTTACAGAGAAAGTCAGGACATTTTTCTTTAGGCCAAAAACAGACAATGCCAACTCTACTCCAGTAACATGCTGTGAGGGGAAGTGACTTTTAGAATCATCTTAACATTATCTCAAGGGTCTTGTACAGTAGATTGTGTGCAGTTTATTATTATTACTTTTTTTTTTGAAGTTGTGGAATATATTAACTGCCTATTTAAAAAAAATTATAATAAAGGGTTAGAAACAAACAAAAACTATACATACTTTACTTGGCTCTAATAAATCCTTGTCTTCCAGTTTAACCTGTTCTCTATCAAAACGTGGACCGGGTATCATTCCACTGGCATACAGCAATTCAAATACAATTTTGAAGTTACATTGTATTGAGTTTTGCTTGTGTGAATTCCACATGAAAACAGCCCAAAAAAACATAACCGATGGATTTAAAATTGGATGGAAATATTCCCCAAAATTCTTACTGTTGATGACTTAGCAAAACCAATGCTTTTCCACACTGATTAACTAAAATAATGTTACTGTCAAACAGTGCACAGTGAGATATAAATCTGATACACTGTATTTAATCACCTATGATCAATAAAGAATCTAGGTGTTGGGAGGAGCAAAACCTAATCTGACAATTAAAAGGCAATTATTTACAATTGGCCACTTGTAAAAGCTTTATAAGATGTAGTGCTGCTAACAAATAATAAAAATCTTCAGGCAATTATTACATCCTCACTTTGTGTTGAATCAAGTGCCATTTCTCTAAACCAATCGGAGTGGAACATTTTCACATTGCAAGCTTAATCCATACATGAATATTAAAAATATTAGCAGATAGATACAAGTGCTGCAGCAAAGGGAAATATATTCTAATGGCTATTAGTTGAAGTAGAGTCACTAAAATATTTTTTAAGGAGGCCATGGTCAATAAACCTTTTCATGGAACAATGGCAGTCCTCGAAAACAGCTTGTGAGAATGTCATTGTTGTCAAAAAGGACAAATAAACATTAAATAAATACCTAGAAAACGTTGATTAGAGAATACTTGTACGTACAGCGCCATATGGGCTAGTATGTGTATATCTCCAATCAGCTAACATCTTTTAATATAAAAGATGACAACATTCTACATATCCTTCCGTCTGGCGATGTGATTGGGTTTGAGCAGGAGTGGCCAACTCCCAGGCAGCTGTGGACACGCTTCTGTCTCCGGCCCAGCTTTACGCTCCTGTCTCAAATACCTATGGTCTAAATGAGAATACCATCATTTTCAGGTTTTTAAAAGCAGAGATGGAACCCAGTCTGTCTGTGACTCTATGGGACCAGAGTCCTCCTCAGTCAGAGATATAGCCTGCGGCTGTGATACGTTTGACAGGTGAATGTGTTGGAGCTTGGATCCTTTTTAAAGCTTGTGCCTAGCTTCTACTCTAGATTAGGCTTGCAATGACCACTTCTCCAAACAACTCAAAGGTCATGTCCAGTCTCTAAAGATACCTCTTCCAATCATCTGCACTGATCTGAATGCACCCTGTAGAACATCTGAGCTAAACCCACTCATGAATCCATTATACAAACTCCAAACCCACACACTCTTACACACAACATACCTAGTTTCGAAAGTAAAAAAACATGACAAATAACTCGTTACCACCAAAGTGCAAACCAAAACAAAAACTCAAACATTAAAAAGTACCCTCTAACTGCCTTTTGAAGCCAGTGGAGAGTAAAACATTCTTCATATAATTATCTAAAATCATAGCAGCCTAATAAGGATACACTTTAAAGCAAAATAAGGTGCTTTTAGATAGTGCCTGCCCCACACGGCACATGGAGAAAGACTCCCCCCGAATAAGGTGTGCCCCCCCCTTATTGTAAGTATTGGGGAGGGTTAGCGGATCCTAGCTGTGTTTCCTTCTGGCACACTTCCATCCAGAGGGACTGACGGGGGGAGGGGTCAGGATGTGGGCGGGTTTTCAGCCAGACAGGTTATTGGCCAGCTCGATGAGCGCCAGGGCGCCGTGGAGACGTTCCCGTTGCTCCTGGAGGCGCCGCCTGGCGGCCCAGCCCCCGCTTCCCTTCCCGTCCTCCGCTGGCTCCTCCTGCTCGTCATCCGATTGGACGAACTCCCGGGGGTCCTGCTGCTCCTGGTCCTCCGCCCCGTCCCGGCCCGGGGGGGTTCCCTTGACGGGCATCAGGGCCCGCTGCTCGCGGGTCTGCCAGTACCTGCCGTGGCGGACGGAGACAACCGGGACGAAACGGTGAGGACGTGTGTGACGAACAGCCGAGTGGGATTGAATTATGGCTGCAGGAGGTCTGATAGCGTTTGCCTGCCCGTGCTCCTTGAGGAGCCACTTACTTTGCCAGCCATTCCGCTACCGCCTGATTGTCCACAGACTGGGCCTGGCCGGGGCCCTCTTTGGGGTCCTCTCTCTTCAAGCGGGCATATGGGTGCTTTGGGCAGTGCCGGTTAGCGTGGGTGAAGCGACTGCCGCAGGCTGAGGAGAAAACAGTGGCAAGCGTTTAGTGGCCTGGCATTTGGTTTCGGTGGGCACCCGATCTATGTGAAAAGGTTTCAAAACCACACCTATGTACAGGCCCTTTCAGTATGCTCACAAAATGGAGGACCTAGCTGGGTGCTCACCTTTCTCAGAGCACACAAAGGGTTTCTCTCCGGTGTGGAGGCGCTGGTGGGTCTTGAGCTGGCCACTCTGGACAAAAGCCTTGCCACAGTCTGGGTAGTCACAGGGATATGGCCTCTCCCCTGAGAGAGAACAGAGTTATTCCCTGGTTCTGGGTTCGTTTTTGGCCCCCAATGGAAGGCAACAACATGGCGTCCGGGTCGGCTGGGGGGTCAATGTGTCTGAACTCACCTGTGTGTGTCCTCTTGTGGGCCTGTAGAGACTTCTCTCTGGGGAACACACGGTTGCAGATGTTGCAGCGGATGCGGCTGGAGGAGCTCTCTCCCTCGTTGATTAACTCACGGACAGTGTCAGCACGCGGGCGACCACGACGAATACCGTCCTGAAACGAATGGAAAGACGTTACCGACGCTGTCTTTAATATAGTCAGTTCCTTTCTGAATGTAGGGTTGGGCCTGCACTGGAATACGTTTGGAATGCAGCCTTTTCCTCCAAATATTTTTCCTCAATGAAAAGCTTAATAAAAAGTATATTCACTACATGCCTACGAATACCCAGGGACGTGTCTTTCTATATCAACGTCATGATCTTCGTCATGTAACATGTATTTCCTTGGTACAGTTAAATGAACGCTGCCAGACAGTGGGAGGTGCGGACGTTCTACATTTTTAACGCACATCCGGTAACATTTTTGGCGCGCGAGGCGACGTCATGTATGACAGCTGCTACAGTAGGAAGTTACTGGGTTTTAAAATCTATCATGTTACTCCGTGAGCGCGGGCGTTTTCTTAAATACCTTTTTCTAACAGCTTCCTCGTTCATAATAATGTATTTTTGGTGCAAACACTCAGCAGACAAATATGCGGACTTTTTAAACTTGCATCTAGAATGCACCATTCAATGACACAGTGTAAACTAAATGCAACTTTTTTCTTGCCTAACATTTTCAGTGAATATAAGAAAGTTGAAACCATGTAACATATAATCCTATCTGCATCATTCATACACATGTATTTAATAAAAACAAATGCGTTACATGCAAACGTTCATACTTACATATACTAACGTCACAACACAATTCATGAAATGTCTTTGTACACCATGTTATTAAAGGGTAATATCGAGGCAGTTACCGTTCTAGCTACGACTTCAACGCCATGCTATTAGGTTAAACTACAACTAACTCTTCCTACCTTTATCTGGTCCGAGGAGGAAGCAAGGTCTGCCTCTGCCTCGCTGGCGGTGTTGGTCCCAGTTGGGGAGGCAGCCCCGTTTACCGAGCCCGGGCTTAGGCTCACATTATGAGCATTCTCCCCCCACCTCCACGGGTAGACCATGAAGTCGCTGAATCCGGGACTGGTTGGCATTAGACACTCGCTCTTCCTGGGCTTGATCGGAGTGGTCTTGATTACTGACACCAGGACCCTCTTTGGGGAGTCGTTGCAAAAAATGACTTGAGGGTGTTTGCTCTCCGCCATCGTTGAGATGAAAAAACGAAAAAATAAAGGTGATAAACTATCAAATGTAGCACAATGCTCAGGAATCACTCGTTATTCAAATACAGGCCAAATACGTTTAGCTTTGCTATAAAGTAGCTTCTTGCAGAATAGCCCGACAGAAATGCGGTAACGCAGCTATAAGACTATGTACTACAAAATGCAGCAATTCAATCAGGAGTAAAAATATTCTTCATTTCCAATGACGTTGAAAACGGCGCCACACTTCCTTATTAACAGTAACAAAAATAAGTATACATTTTCAAATATGTAAGGTCCGATGTTCTCACTGTCAATGTGGATACAGTGAATGTCCTTATTCTGTAATATTTCCCGCGTTGCAAATCGCGCCTCGGCGGTTCATTTGACAAATCAGTTGAAGAGAAATGAAATCCTCTTACCACATGTATGGGAAATAACCTATTACAAGAGCCAAAGCATGAGGTAAACCCGAACGAGCGCAACACAGTAACCAATGATCATCGTCAGAACTTTTAAAGTGTGTTCATTGGTTGAAAATGTTCATCCAATGACTTTTAAACATTTTATAACGCGCCTTTACAGATTGACAGTGAACGCAACAAATGTGGAAAAGGCAAATGAAGCCTCTGGAAGCGCTGATATGTTTCAACCAATGACAATAATAGGCGGTTCATTTTTACAGTGGATTGTGATTGGTCTATTGCGGATCAAAAGCCTCTCCCGCGCATACAACCGCCTGTTTGTATATTAAAATTACATTTTTGAACGATTTAAAGGGATAGTGAAAGACACCGAAGTTACGTAATTAAACCGCCAGAGGAAACGATACTGAAACAAAGGCAACAGTCAGTCATTTAATATTTGCCTAGTGGTCTTTCAATACAGTACTTAGTGAGCCTTTTAAAATGATATCCTATGTTGTTTGTCAGTGACCGTAAAACCGCCGTTGTTGTACAATTGTACAATTTAAGTATAAAATAATGTAATAAATACAGCATTTTTTGTTGCACTTACATTGTTTTGTTTTCATTATTTATTTAGGTAAGCAGTAGTTTACGATTAAATCACAGGCGGGTACGGTAACAATCTTTCACTGGGGTAATTTCGGAAATAAGTGACGTTTCCAAGTCACGTGTTGTGGGTGGGAGCGCTATTAACTTATTGTATGTACGTGCAGTTCGCCCGCCCACTCACCCACAGCTTCTAGGCCAACTCCCTAAACAGGTAAGCAAGTCTACGCTTTCACTTTTCAGGCATAGGCACCGCAGGATTCGATTTACGAAGGGGGTGGGGGGGGACCCCTAATGTGGACCATACCATTTTTAACCTTGACGTTAGATGATCGTCCTGTCTGACAATACCGACGATTCTTAGAGGGAACATTCGATATTAAACTACTAGAAAGTATGCCAGCGCTAATACAAACAACATAATAGACTAACAAAACTTAGATCTGTAATATTTCTGCCACGACTGTATTTGTAACGGCAATTAGCTATAGACTATTCACAAGTATGTTCATGATATAAACATCATTAACTAAGGTACATAAAAGTTAGCTATCTTGTCACCATCTGGAAAGAGATTTCCAATGCTATTATTTTGTGAACACTTAAATATGTTCCTCTGTTAATTTTGTTAGGATGAACTTTTTGTTTCAGAAATAAACTACTGTTTTTTTTTTTTGTAGCACTCAAATGCATCATGTCGACTATACTTTAATCATTTTATTTCAAATCAATGTTTTTAGTTTAAAAAGATTAATTTAAAGATTTGCAGTACTTACAAATATTTTGTTTAAAGGGAAGGTGCTTCAATAAAAGAATGGCTACTTTATTCATTCAGAGTCAACATAAGCAAGAGGAGAGTAATCTTTAATTTTTCTGTGGTGGCCTTCAGGCTTAATACTGAGCACCGTAGTATGGTGATGGTTAATACTGAGCACCGTAGTATGGTGATGGTTAATACTGAGCACCGTAGTATGGTGATGGTTAATACTGAGCACCGTAGTATGGTGATGGTTAATACTGAGCACCGTAGTATGGTGATGGTTAATACTGAGCACCGTAGTATGGTGATGGTGAGTTGTTATTGTGTCTTATTAAGGAAGCAGAGAAAAGCCAGAATGACAGTCAGCAGGACAGTGTGCAGGAGAAGGTCAGGGGGACAGTGTGCAGGAGGAGGTCAGGAGGACAGTGTGCAGGAGGTCAGTGTGCAGTGAGCAGAAGGAGGTCAGGAGAACAGTGTGCAGGAGGTCAGTGAGCAGGAGGAGGACAGGGGCAGGAGGAGGACAGTGAGCAGGAGGACAGTGAGCAGGAGGAGGACAGTGAGCAGGAGGACAGGGGCAGGAGGAGGACAGTGAGCAGGAGGAGGACAGTGAGCAGGAGGAGGACAGGGGCAGGAGGAGGACAGTGAGCAGGAGGAGGACAGGGACAGGAGGAGGACAGGGGCAGGCAGGATCTAGTAGCAAAGTGGTTAGTTAGAAAGTAAACTGCACCTACAGATGTATGTGGTCCTAGCAGATATTTTGGCTGGATGTTCAGAAATTGATGGGATGCTCAACAATAATATCCTACTGTTTTCAAATAATATGCTAGGACTTTTAATAAATAGTGGCCTACTGATAGTAAAGAAAGCATTCCACTACTGATAGTAAAGAAAGCATTCCACTACTGATAGTAAAGGGAGCATTACACCATCACGGTATACACCTGCGCTGTACTGGGTTCCCCGCTGATAGTAAAGGGAGCATTACACCATCACGGTATACACCTGCGCTGTACTGGGTTCCCCGCTGATAGTAAAGGGAGCATTACACCATCACGGTATACACCTGCGCTGTACTGGGTTCCCCGCTGATAGTAAAGGGAGCATTACACCATCACTGGGTTCTCTTTATGCCGTGGAGAAAAAGGGGACCCCCCGTTTGTCATTGTATAATGGCATCCTGAGGCATTGGGTGAGAACTGTACAGTTAGTACACCCTGTTTAGACATAGCCATATCCAGTGACCTTCATTGGGGTCTACATTGATTTAGCCCAACTGCATACTCTAAATATAACTGGGACAGAGCTCAACACAACACCTTGAGCAATGTAATTCTATAGCCATCAACAATTCAGCAGCTGTTCCCAGTTGCTCTAATCTATGAGTTTAAAACTAAAACTCAAGTTTGTAGCAAAGAATATCTAGTAACACAATTCTATTTCTGTGTTGCACATGTGCAGGACTTAACCAACAAGAACTTCTCGACAATGTTCAGTATGGTGGCATTTTATTTTAAAAGGATGGTGTGTGTGTGTGTATGTATGTAAGTGTATATATATATATATATATATATATATATATATATATATATATCTATATCCTCTGAACATATCTTTAGTGAACAATAATCATGAATGTCATAAGGTCCCTTTAGGACCATTTGGTAAGCAAGAGTGATTACTAGCTGTTAGTACTGTTCATCATTACAAGTACAAAAATATTTACAAAGTAAAAATTAAATGTTTTTCTTCCTTCAGAATATCAATTGTTGACTTATTTACAGTTACAGTTGGCATACAGCTCAACGATAAAACGAAATAGAATACTGGAGAAGAAAGGTCGGTTATTTGAAACAACATCCAGAATGTAGCTACAGTATGAATGAAAATGTACAAAGTGGAAAAACATCTGTGGTGCATTACATTTCTCTCTGAAACATTCAGAAATATTTTCCCCCCCAGAAAAAGAGTATAGATTGAGCTTGTTTACGAGGGTTGACTTCACATTAACCGAAAATATTACATCTACAAAGTACACCAACTTCCAAACAACTGGACGTGAACTTATGTATACCGAACAAAACAAAAAAGAAAGAGATTTCTCTGGGCAGTGCCTAGCTCAGGGGCAACACAACCAACATTGAGACAGTCTGCCAGTTCAGAATGGCATTTCCAACCTGGTAGTAATGTGTTAGACGACATGTACAGTACATAGAAGATGGCACTCTGTTCCCACTAAACCACCTGTTCAGGACTAGTGGGGCACAGAAAAAATTGGCAAATTGATTCCAAACTCTTATTCACATCTGATCACGTTCAATTTACAGATTTAATTTCATCAACCTCATACTACTCATACTAGACTGGCAGTTAAATCTACCTACTCCCTCTTTAAAAAAATACAATTAAAATAAAAACGACATTTGTAGGAGATGTAGGTAGACTGGACTTCTGTAGAAGCCCTTCAGAAATCCAGAACCCCAGGCTTAGCGAAGTAGAGGAGCTCTAGCTTTGGGTGTGGAGTGACTGAGGGGACAAAAAGAACGGTTACACCCAGGCAAAAAGAAATTCAACATGCATGCATTACAATACCATCGTCTATTGATTAAAGCGAAGAAAATAAGCGATAACTTCCCACATGCAGTCTATCCTAATCAATCAAAAGAATTCAAGTCAGGTGGGTAATTAAGCAGAGGGATCGACAGAAGTCTTGCCCACGAACAACAGCATAGAACAGGGAAGACAATGATAGGAAAGGGAAATAGATACCATAGTCTCGTAAAGCGTATTGATTGTAAAGAACATCGAGCTTTCCGTCCTCTGGACACAGTGCATCTGTTAGGGGGGAAATTGAACAGAAATAAGGCAGGAGGAGTATTGAAAAGGTTACGCCATTCCCCATTGATTCATGTCAGGGGATTCAGCAAAAACAGCCCCTAGCAGATTGTCAGTGTCTGAAAGCAAGGAGAAACTGTGAGCAGTAAAGTCCAGCGAAGCCATTGTTGATCATGCCCTGGAAGCACGATTCCAACAGAACATGCAAGGGGCCATAGATAGGGGCCAGAGAGCTGGAGGAGGAGTTCAAGCTGGTGTGTTGCTTATATGAAATGCCCGGTTAGGAAGAACCCTGTCCATCTAGCGGTAGAGGGGGACATCGAGCCCATAAGGGGGGAGAGAAGGGCCGTGGTGGGCTTGCCTTGGGAGGGGCCTGCTGCACATTTAGGTTGGGCAGGTTGTCTGTGCCGCTTGGGCAGCCAGCGTTGAGGGTGGGTCTTTGGCCGGCACCGGACTCATGGCCCAGCGGGTCTCTGGGCACAACATGCATACTGCCTAGAGACCGTGCTAGTCTGGAGTGGCACAAGGAGCTGCCAGAGGGGGAAGTCAATGGAGTTAGAACAGAACCATTTGTGGCTGTAGATTGTTCAGTGGAGTCTAAACACACACACACGCGCACACGCGCACACGCGCACACACGCACCTCTCGGCTCTGCGATGGAATGTTTGAAGAGTGTGGTTTCAAAATGCAAGCCGTTTAGTAATAACTCCACTAACAAATACCACTGTCAAGCTCCTATTTCTATCCATCAGACTTCCTTGGGCCACTAATGTAGAACTCCAGTTACACATGTCCCTGATGCTGAGCCCAGGCCGCCAGTACATACACTCCCAGATGCGCTCCTCCCAGAAACCTGGGTTCAATCCTTGTTTCTAGGGTTCACCTCCGTCTCCACCCGTTTAACTAGGATTACCATGGTCAATGAAAGCCCTGGAAATGCATGAGAGGATCCACAAACTAATCCTGTTCATTATTATTTACTATTTTATTACACAAATCACTGCTTGATATCAGTACAAGAGGTTGTTGGCATTGATTGGACGGCTCGCTGGCGATGTGGCCACTAACCTGCTTCCCACACTGCTGGCCGGCAGTGAGGTTCTGGTTCTCTTCCTGTTGTCGTCGGGGAGATGGGAGGGGCTGACCCCTGCCTTACAGCTCTGCCCACTGGACAGAAGGAGAATCCTGGAACAGAGGAAACACGCATTTAGAGATGCGTTCTATCCATCATACATTTCATGTATTGTCCTTGAAAAACTGCTGGGCAATGTTTGCATTGTCTGTTGGCATGTACATTACTTCAAGGGTTTCAGTAGACAGGCATTCTTAGGGGGGAGGGTTGGAAGCAGACTATAATTGATGCGGATTCATATCACTTTCAGCACTAGAAGTAATTCATTCAGTGGTTGTTGTTGCATTAAAAGGAGAACGCGTCAAGTGTATTCCATTGCAAATGACAAAGACACTTTAAAAACCCAAAACAATGCATACTCATCTTGTGTTTCACAATGCCCTGATCCTAATGTAAAAGGTCTTCCCTAATGCTCTGCTACTCAGCTGGTCTTTGATGATGCTGCTGACAGTTTCTGCCGTGTTTGCAAATATGCGTAGAGCTGACTGAGGAGTGTACAGAGTGAACGAGTCACACTCAGGAGGCTTTCATGTACTATACCTTGTTGACCTGGTATGAATCTTGTTCTCCTCTTGTCTGTAAAGACACAAAAAACACCACATTATACCACCAACAGCAAAGGAGAAAGCCAGGAAGAGAATAAAACCATCCAGCCTGTCGATAATCAAGCAGAAGCCAGATCCTCAACAAGAGGTTTTCAGAGCCCAATGACTGCTAATACAATGGAAGCATCGTTCACCCCCTATGACTGCTAATACAATGGAAGCATCGTTCACCCCCTATGACTGCTAATACAATGGAAGCATCGTTCACCCCCTATGACTGCTAATACAATGGAAGCATCGTTCACACCCTATGACTGCTAATGAAAATGACAGCACTGCACTGGTTACTCAGGTGCTGGATGCTTGCCTGAGGTGAAATAGAAGCTGCCTGAGGTGGGAGTGATTTGGATTGTCAAAGTAGATTCAGCACATGTAACAGGTCTTACATGTCTAAAAACTAAGGATTCAAGGAGTGAAACAGGAGAGAATAATTAAAGGAAGACATTGAAACCCAAGTAACACCAGAAACCCTTTCCCTCCTCTCCCTGTTGTGTCCCGTGTCTTTCCACCAGCGTCACAAGCAGCAGAACTGGGAAGGCGTTTCAGAGGTGTAAAGGAAGACGAGGGTGGGGCTGGAACTCCTTTTGGGGGGTTAGTCAAATACCTAAACCCATCCTGACCGCGCCAGCACACAGCCAAACTGAACGTGAGCTGGCGAGACCAGGGTGGTTCCTCAAGGTGGGGAGGGGGGTAATAAGGCACTTACAGCATTCTGTTAGACTCCTGAAGGGGGAAGGGTTTGGGGGACGGACGGGCAGGAGAGCTCAGGAAAATCCTAAGCCGTCTATACAGAAATGCAGGACGGGAGAAGGGAAGCCATACACAATCCACCACAGGGCAAGGCTACACAGCGACCACAGCAGCATGGCTGACAACCATCTAGAAGGAGGAGGAAAACATCCAAACAGAACAGAAACAAAAACATAAGACAGAAAGGAAGGCCAGACGAGAGACGTCTAGTGAGGAGAGTCCCCTTGTCTTTTCCACCAGAACTGGGTCAGGCTTCAGGAACAGCAATGCCCCAGCGAGGGTCATCCACTAGCCTGGTGCCTCAGCCTGGCTGCCAGACCCGAACCACTTCAGCCGACTAGGGATCTCCATTGACATGGCAACAAAGTGGAATTATTAAATGTAGTTGGGCCCCTAGACTAGAAACCCTTTAGCCGAACAAGGGTAACACATGTAAGGCCATATTCTCCCTTTTAGAGTACCTTGAATGTTTTACTTTTTTTTTTTTTAACTTATCTGGAGATACATTGGCCATTTAAAATGATAAGTGCCTTGCTGACATTTTCACAGCCCTGGGATTCAAACGTCCATTTGCAGGCCCAACCCTCCAATCCTAAATCCTACCTGTTGCCTGTTATATTCACAAATAAAAATGTGGCTTAGAGGTTTTATCTAAATGGTGGCCTATCTTCTAAAACCGAAGTCAACGGAACATCTCTAGGAAGTTAAGGAATTTCTGCTGGTCCTTGACATGTTCTTCACGAAAAAGTCCCTCTAAATTGACCTTTTCAGAACCAGAGTTACTCAAGTTCTCATTGAAGTAATTTAACGGTTGGTGCATACAGTTTGATTTCTTTTACATCTTAACAAATTTGACTCCAGTATTTACATTTTTAAGTGATGAGCTACTATGACCAATTAAAAGGTAAAACTCAAAAACACCCGGGTGTAATCTTTGCTGTTTATTACCATAGAATTAGCCTAATTGCCATATTTATCTTCTCCACAAACGTCCCCTGGAGAAAGCTCAAAATGTTCCAGTCTCTGGCACAGAAAGAGTTTGAGAAAGGCTGATCTGCGTGGGCACCAGCCCAAGAGTTGTTTGAAATCATTAACAAAACATTACAGCTTGCCTCCAGTTTCTTGAAAAGACCGACTTCCACAGAGAATGCCTCTGAGGAAGAACATGCGTACCAGCACACGGGTCCAGCTGACTGGAGAATAGCCTCGCTATGACTATAATACACATCATTCATGTGTCCAAAAACCAAACCGTGTCCAGAGCATGGCTCTCACCCTAAACAAAGAGAGGAAGCCAAGCCACATATGAAGTACACTTAAATCAGGAACATAATCTGACAAACTGCACCTTTGGCAGTACTTAGCAATATCATACTTTTGACATTATAGGGTGATACAAGACAACTAGAATGCTTGAACCTAAAATGTCAATGAGGGATTTCTAAGCAGGAGTTTTCAAGCACTAGCCCAGTCACAAACCAAATGGAAAACAGACATTTTAAATTCAAACTGGCCCAACACAAGATATTACACACATTGTTACATACGATACAGAGGCCATGCATGTTTAAAGGTTTAAAAATCATGCTTTTAGTCATGCATAGGAGCTAACAGACACCACATGCCCAGGTATTTGATGCACATCAGTCCTTTTGACAGAGGAAAACAATGGTAGTTAGCCTTTAATTGGAGTGTAAAATTAAGGCTGCATTACGCAGCAAATACCATAGCATGTTTCCAGATCCACATAAGCAGATGGAGAGACCACGTTATTCTGTTCAGAGGATGCCTCAGTCAATAGAACAAGTAGCCCTCCGAATCCTGTCTACAGCAGATGCTCACCCCTACAAGCTTTTGCTTATCAAAGCAGCAAGTGGCCGAGCGTTTGACCAAAGTTATTCATTTCCTTATCTATCCGTTATTGCACTACGGTAACCTAAAGCCAAACATCCACTGGCATGGCAACCGCTTAAAAACAGGAAGAGTAAGCTAGTCAGACGGGACGTGACATGCACTTACCTCAGTGATACACTTACCTCAGTGCTACCACCTGCCTTCCACAAGCCCCCAGCAGTGTCCTACCACCTGCCTTCCACAAGCCCCCAGCAGTGTCCTACCACCTGCCTTCCACAAGCCCCCAGCAGTGTCCTACCACCTGCCTTCCACAAGCCCCAGCAGTGTCCTACCACCTGCCTTCCACAAGCCCCCAGCAGTGTCCTACCACCTGCCTTCCACAAGCCCCCAGCAGTGTCCTACCACCTGCCTTCCACAAGCCCCCAGCAGTGTCCTACCACCTGCCTTCCACGAGCCCCAGCAGCGTCCTACCACCTGCCTTCCACGGGAACAGCAGATGTCTACAGATGGTCCTCCATGTTCCTGCCCACGTTCCACAGCCATAACATTACTGCATGGACTCTGTGGATGTGCCCATTACAGACGTAACTCTGGTGCTCGTTGAAAAGCCATGGGGACTACAAAACTACACCAACAAAACCGCAAGCAGACTGCTATGGTCATGTCATTAAAGCTAAACTCAGTCAACCCTGTTTAGACCCCATAGTAGACACCCATGACAGGCCAACCAATAGAGGCTAAAAGCAAAGCCATGTTACTCAAGAATCAATGCGTAAGCATGACATGGAAATGGAGACCCTACTACAATGCCAAACTACAGTAGCAATTAATGACCCTAATGAAGCCCAAACGTCTTCTGTACGACCTCCAAGGACTTGGATGTGAAAGCCACTCAGACCACAATCCTCCCACCCCCTTTAACAAGCGTAACATCTTAGGGCACTAAATAGACCACAATTAAATGGTCAACCAACCGCAGAAGAGACCGCTGAAACAAGCCGGTGTGATGCATGGTGGGAGTTGGAGTCTGACAGGAACTTACGATAGGGAGCCTGTGGATGCTCTGGCTTGTCTCTTGCTCTTCAGGGCTCGCAGTTTATCTCCCTGTGTGATGCTGTTCCTCTCCTCGTCATCATTATACTGAGGGAGATGAAGAAGTGGATCAAAGACCCACCCGGCTGATCACTCGCCTCCCTCAACTTGCTCACAACAAAGTAACCAGACTTCTGGAAAGTTCTCACCAATTCCTCCTCTTCTTTCCTGGTGGTCCTGTTCTTGTTGCTACCGTTGATAGTGATGTCATCAACCCCCGACAGGATCCTAGTGACCGCCAGCTTTCCGTTCTCCTGCTTGTTCATTTTCTCCCGGAGCAAGTCTCCCTCCATCCACAGACTGGTCTGCTTACTGTGGCATCACGTGAAAGAACAGCATTTCAAGGCATGTAACAACATGGAGACTTACCACATCTTAAAAAAAACAACAACTCTGTAACACTCAAGTTGAAACCCGCGCGTTAGTTCTAAACGGGACTCAGAAATACACAAGTCTCCTTCACAAAATGAACAGATTCTAGACACACACCCTTCCACAAAGGTTTGCTGCGGTCCAATGACCGAACCGGGGCGGCAGATCCTCATCCAGGCAATAGCCTCGGCTGCAGTCAGGCGGTAGTGCTTCATCATGTAGCAGCCGATTAGAGTGCCTGTTCGACCCAGACCAGCTGGAGAAACAACACTGGGATCAGTTCAACATATGATGAAGCGCAGGATGTTGCAAACCTAAAAATACTACCGCTGACATTTGGAACTAAGGCCAGTAGGTGTGAGAAATATGGCCACAACTCAACTAAATATCACGTTGTTGTGAGGAAGGGTTGCGCACCTTTACAGTGAACAGCAACTGCGCCGTCCGCGTTCTCACAGATATTGAGAAACTTCCTCACAATGGAGTCATTCGGAGTGCTCCCATCCACGAAGAACAGGTCGTGGTGCTCAAAGCCCATGTCTGTGAACCGCTTGGCGTCGTACATCTTTTTGTTCAGACGGACAATGGTTGTGATATTGTGTTTCCTGAAGTAAGGAAAGTAGGCCTCCGGTGCATGGAGAGGGTAACCTGGACAGAGAATTCAGTGTTGAGGTACAAAAAAAACTCACCTTTTTAAACCACATTTCAAAACATTATTTACTTTTAAAAAAACGTTTGCATCAAGATAGACCTGCCACTGGCAAGATGAATGACTTGCGTGTTTCCTTTGGAAGTCTAGGCTACAGAGTGTAAGATACTTCATTATGGGACATTGAGTGCTAAAAGGTGTGCTAGCCTCTCTAGAGGGTTTAACCTACCGTTCTCTATTTTGCTTTTCGGATGAGGACCACTGAATGCTAGGAACTTTGCTGGGATGATCCAGTTAAAATCTCCATTTTCTGCTCTCTGTAACAAATACATGGACAGACTGAAATTAATCTCTTATTCGTGTTTACACAAGCTGTGCTTTTGCCTGAATACACAAACTCCATGTACTGGTCAAACATCAGTGGAGGATGGGGTTTAAGCAGTCAGGCAATTCTAAAGTGTAATGGAGATTCAACTTACCTCGTAATATTCGTATTCCTCCACATTAAACTGGGAGAAATCAAGCCAGCCAAACTGCAGAGCCTGCAGTAAGAGTTAAAAGGACAATAGTCAATTATATTCCTAAATGTGCTGGTGCAAATGAACATGTTAGAATAACATCAGCCTGACTACCTTGTATATGGCACGCAGGCAGTCGAGAAGGTTAAGATGGTACATACAGGTCCCAAATGAGGCATCTCTGTGAAAAACAAAGAAAACAATGTCATTTGTATACATACATTGCAAAAAAGTTCAACTCCCATCTGAAAAAGTAATAAAACCAATTACATAAGGAGTCAATGCTGACAAATAAAAAGCTCCAGATAGGATAACAAAAGCTTACCTGAAGGGTATGTAGGTAGAGTTTCTGGACACCAGGAGACTGTATGCTTCCTCTGGCGTCATCTGTAGATGCATTACCTTAATGCAAACAAACACAGGTCAATATTATGGAAGACCTACCAATGGATAACAGCTGCTCTTTTATGAATGTCAAACAAAAACAAATTGCTGCAACATTCAACAACTTTCAATGTAAATAGTTAGAGGCATTCCTTGCGCATCAAGTCGTATAGCTTATATAACTTCACAACTTGTAGAATTGGTTTTAATCACAAGTATTAGAAAAGATGCAGAAAGTGAAGGAGCACATTTTCAAAGTGAGGGTTGAACCATATCAACCTTTTGGCGATTAAAAAAAGCTGTAGATGATGGACACTTCACACAGTTATTTTTTATGTACAATCAGATGTGTTTCTAGCCAACATTTTAAATAAATGTGCCCATTCTGGTCATTGCACCCACTTACCAGCTAACAGTTACAACATGGGTAAACTATGCAAGAATAAATTGCTGATAAAAAATATAAATTTTCATTACTCTGAAAGGCTGCTACACATCAATCACCATGTCACCAGAATAACTAATGGATCATTACGGGAAAGTCATTTCTTGTGCATCAAGTTGTATGTCTAATTTCACTCCAAGTAGCACTAAATTTCCACTGAAAAGTCATTATCATAACCACAGCAAACAAACAA
The DNA here is from genome assembly GCA_016801125.1 of Novumbra hubbsi. NCBI lineage: Eukaryota > Metazoa > Chordata > Actinopteri > Esociformes > Umbridae > Novumbra > Novumbra hubbsi. The sequence continues at coordinate 23,066 of JACXGK010006095.1, forward strand.
ATATGAGGACAATAAACATATTTTAAAGCACATACAGCCCAATTCCAGCATCTGGGAAATGGTTTTTTTCCTAAGAAATTAATTATACCTGCAAATAAAATGTGGATGGAAACATGGTTAGTGTTGCTTGATTACCATGGAATTGCCCTGCAACCACATTATAATAGAGGCCCTTCAGTACCCCGTAAAGAGAGTAATTAGTCCTGGTTTCACAGCTGTCAATATGTATTACTTCCCTACAAAAGGAGAGATACTTACTGCATATGAACCTATAAGATAGGCAGCATTGGCCTGTTTCTTTTGGTCTCCACAGGTGTAAAAGACAATCTTCTTCTTCGCCAGTGTAATTGACTGCTCCAGATGTGGGGAAAAGACAACACAGTTAGCCAGGGTTACAATTTCGCACAACACAAAAGAACCATCAAGACTATTAAAAGGTTAAGTGCGCAGCTAGTTGACAACATGAACGGTAACCAATGAAAGCCATTCAAGCATATAGTCTCATTAAAACAAAGCAAGACTTGCAATAAGTCAGTCTCAAGGAGTTGGCTGGGACAACGGAACTGAATGTTCCTAGTCATTTGAATTGAAATGTTTCATCTTAACGCCTGTACACACTACAATGACAGAGGAACAACATCCATACTTCATCAGCGATTAGCAGGAGATTTACCAAGGTTATTGTTATTAGACTACTCTGCCATTTTGCAAAGCTTCTGACAATTTTTTTTTCTCTCAAATACAATCATGACCAGAATATTATACATTAAAAAACATATTGCTCAGAAAAAATAAGGGAACATGTAATCACAGTATAACACCAAGTCAATTCATCTTCAGAGGTAATATCAATCGGTCCAGTTAGGAAGCAGCAGCGAATGTGAACTAATGTCACCTCTTTTGGTGCAAATAAGTGACAACAGGTGAACTGGAGAGGCAATAGCAAGACAACCCTGAAAAAGAGAATTGTTTTGCAGGTGGTGGCCGCAGACAATGGCTCTCTCCTCACCAGACCTGACTGATTCTTTAGTTTATCTAGTGTCCTTGTCACTACTGGTAGCATGAGGTGGTACCTGCAGCCCATTCAGGTTGCACAGGCAGTCCAGCTCCTCTAGGATGACAGATCTATGTGCCGTTGCAAGAGTTTGCTGTGGCACCCAGTACAGTCTCAAGAGCACTGAGGAGATACCAGGAGACGGGCCGTTACATGAGAGCTGAACTGGGCCGAAAAAGGGCCTCAACCCAGCAGCAGGACCAGTAGCTGTGCCTTTGTGCAAGAAGGAACCGGAGGAGCCCTGCCAGACCTCCACAAAGTGACCTCCAGAGGGCTTCTGGTCTGCATGGTTCTGACCAGACTGTCAGAAACAGACTCCACGAGGGCCCAACTTTCTTTAGAGGGACCTGTGCTCACAGCTTAGCAATGTGCAGCTCGACTGGCATTCGCAAAAAAACACCAGAATTGGCAGGTCCGCCACTGGTGCCCTGTTCTCTTCACAGGGGAGAGCAGGTTCACACTGAGCACGTGACAGAGGAGTCAGAAGATGCAGTGGTGGATGTTATGTAACAACATCCAGCATGACCGGTTTGTTGTGGGCCCTGGGTTCCTCCTGGGGCAGTGGGCCCTGGGTTCCTCCTGGGGCAGTGGGCCCTGGGTTCCTCCTGGGGCAGTGGGCCCTGGGTTCCTCCTGGGGCAGTGGGCCCTTGGTTCCTCCTGGGGCAGGACAATGCACGGCCTCATGTGGCCAGAGTGTGTAGGCAGTTCCTGGATGATGAAGGCATCAATGTCCCTCATATTACCCAGACCTGAATCCAATTGAAAACCTCCTGGACGTAATGTACATCAGTTCATCCGAAGCCGGCAAGTAGCGTCACAGACTGTCCAGGAGCTCAATGATGCCTCTGGAAGTAGATCCCCCCCCCAGGACACCATCCACTGTCTCATCAGGAACATGCCCAGACATTGTCAGGAGTGCATACAGGCACTTTGGTTAGGAACACACTACTGAATCACAGTTGTCCTGATTTAATTCACGCAAGTTGAAACATTCTGTGATTTAAATTGTATACTTTGATTTTTAGTGTGAGTTTTAAGCCATTGGTTGGTGATTTTGGTTTACATTGATTGTTGTTACGTAATTTTATTCAACAAATTACACAATGCACAATAAAGATTTTGATCTTTAATATACTTTGTTCATCGAGACCCGAAGTGTAATTTAAGTATTCCATTAATTATTTTTTTAACATGTATACATCTTTACAATGTGTATATACAGCATATTTATACAGTATGGTATATTGAAATAAAAGCAGATTGTGTTTTGAGCGCAGCTATTTAGTTTACAGTTTGGAAGCAACTTGATACGGTGAGCACAGTTTCTAGGGGTTACTGATCATCTTTCCTGCAAGCATCCTTGTCTAAATCATGTAGAGCCTTGATGGATTTCTGTGTGTGTTAAGGTTAGAGTTTCTTTACCTTGAGCTTTTTACTGAGCTTGCAGCAGAAGCGATAAAACATGGCCAGGTTGAGTGGGCCAAAGTCTGCATAGAAGCTGAATGACAGGACACAAAGCACACAGGACGGACCGTTACAGTCAAGTTACATTAGAGCCCTGCAAGTATCCATCAACTACTTGGCTACACACACCGCAAGTCCTGATAAAGACCTAATGTGAGGGACATTCCATTTTGGAACGTATAGAACATAGTTTGGGAAGCGACTTCTATGCAGATGAACATTTATATGTAGCTAACCTCACATGCTATCTCAAGTACACTAATTGTCTACATGTTTACTATTAGAGCGAATACCCATACATCGTTCTTATATCAGTGGGGCCTATACAGTAGGAAGAGCTTCACACTAGATCAACTCCGTTTTCATGAGTGAGATGCAATGCATATCTGCAAAGGCAGAAAAACGAGACCCTAAATCCATTTAAAGCTACCATTTTTTATGCGGCTTAGCCGACTGAAGGCTACCCAGTTTGGTCTGTGTAGTGGCCTGGCATATGACCCCTTACTTTTCGTATGACAGCTCATCGTCTACACAGAAACAATGTCTGTCCGCTGTGCTTTTTATCTTCTGCTGCAGCACAGCAAAATACAGTTGATCTGAAAAACCAAAGAAAGGACAGTTTAACAAGGTATTCTAATACAAATATTTTTGCCGTGCTTCCATTAAATTATAAAACTATTTTAGTTAATTTAATTGAACGGACAGTCAAACAATTCAACAGAATATCTATGTGCAAAACAAAAACAACAGACGTTACACATCACGTGTCAGTTTAAATTTGAATTTCTTTTCCACCGGAAATGTCTCGATCAAATTAACTGCCATAGGTTTTTGTTTGCTTTTTACCAGAAAGGTGCTCACCTTTTATGAATTCAATACTTTTACTCGTGACATAATCCTCAGTCATTATGATAGCGACTTAATCCAACAATAAATTAAAAAGTAAAGTTGAACAGCTCGTTTGCGTTTTTACCTACTTTAAAAGCCCGTAACTAATAACGGAAACGTTTGTATGCAGTACAACATAAACTACCATCGCAACACGAAATACTTTTCTTTATCCTTTAAACAAAAACCAGAAAAAAATGCTAAGTGAAAAAAGAAAGAACTACACCAATATGTGTCTGATTTAAAAAACTTTGCTGAGCAACAGCTATAAAACAGTCGGTTGCGCGGTTTCAGTTTACAAAATTAGGAATAATTGTCCTGAAAGTCGACACCAATAGAAAATAATCGTCCTCGACGAAACAAAAAATTTACGAATTATAGATGAACCATAGGCCTACTTATTGTGCAAAAAAACAAACGAGTTTTGAAGGAAACTCGTTAGCACCGCCCACTGCAACAATGTGACGTTCTCGCGTAACGTTATTGGTTCAAATGAACCGGAACGCTACAGTGTAGCAGGATTGGCACGCCAGTCATCTTTCTTTCTAACGAGATGATTTTTAAAGTTCTACCTGGAGAGACTTCGAGAAAGCTGCCTATGTCGTTTCAAAGAAAATATGGAAACGTAGGTTTTACCTAGACAAAACACTTCACTTGTAGTCCCCAAGTGAGGGATGGATCGTTAGGGTTTGCCAAAATGTTTCTTATTAAATTAAACGTTGATGTACGTAAAAACATGGTCTGGATTAAATAACAATGTAAATAATACTTACAATAGAACAATCTAGAATGCACACAGTACTGATCGGCTAATTAAATTGTGTCAGAAAGAAAAATGTCATATATAACATTTTAGGGTAAAAAAATATTCTGCATCTCCTGGTAAACACTAGGCCCACACGCTAAAATAAAGTGCATACAACTAAATTAAATTCGCATAAGAATATGCATTTACGTGCAGAGTCAATATAACCACTCAAATATGTAGCACACTCGTAGGGCTATATCTTGTAAATTATTTACTAAATACCGCCCTATAGGTTGAGGTATGTTCATTTCGGTTGTGGTTTTACACACCGGGCAATCATGCGTCTGACGTGTATTTTAAAAGCTGACATCGCATTAGCTTATGGTGTCCCAACGATAATGTATCTTAGTTTGAACCGATGGTGCCGCCATTTTAATAAAAAACCAAATCAAAATCTATTGTAGGCCTGTCTAATTGTCATGGTCGTATAATTTGCATTCAGACACTGGAAGGCCAGGGTTGCGCGCTGTCTTTTAATAGCTTACTCGAGCCAGTATAGGCTACAACGGGTTCATTCCGCAGTCTCTTACCTGATACAGTAATGTAAATAGCTGACTTTGGCTCCGCCTCCTCTCCCAGAGCCGCACAGCGCTTTTTCCTCGACTCGGGTCGTCTCTTTTCGCTTTTCCGCTTCATTGCGGCTTTTATGCATCCGTTTCGAGCATCTCAAAATCGCGCAAAGAGATTTTCAGTCTGCACTGCGGTTGTCCTACTTTTTGTGCATTATTGTGATCCTCTATACGGCTCTTGTCATCCGAAGCGCAGTGTTACGCTCTGGTTCAGTTTTTCCTCTGGTGACGTCTGTGAATGGGGCAAGTTTCAGAAACCCCATTCTGTGACGTACAAGGTGTCCTGCCCTTAAATAATGCTATGATAAAAAGAACATTTGGTTTTCGTTACCTTCATATAAATAAGCTACTTCATTACAATGTAAAACTTGTTTAAGTATCTATATTTTCAGAATTCTTTTCTTCCAAAATAGGTATTTTGGGGATGTTGAATGTTATTTTCTGTCTGATGGGGTGATGATGGCTAGGCTGTTGGACCTGATGTCTGATGGGGTGATGATGTCTAGGCTGTTGGACCTGCTGTCTGATGATGTCTAGGCTGTTGGACCTGCTGTCTGATGATGTCTAGGCTGTTGGACCTGCTGTCTGATGATGTCTAGGCTGTTGGACCTACTGTCTGATGATGGCTAGGCTGTTGGACCTGATGTCTGATGGGGTGATGATGTCTAGGCTGTTGGACCTGCTGTCTGATGATGTCTAGGCTGTTGGACCTGCTGTCTGATGATGTCTAGGCTGTTGTACCTGATGTCTGATGATGTCTAGGCTGTTGGACCTGCTGTCTGATGATGTCTAGGCTGTTGGACCTGATGTGTGATCATGTCTAGGCTGTTGGACCTGCTGTCTGATGATGTCTAGGCTGTTGTACCTGATGTCTGATGATGTCTAGGCTGTTGGACCTGATGTGTGATCATGTCTAGGATGTGGGACCTGATATCTGATGATGTCTAGGCTGATGGACCTGATGTCTGATGGGGTGATGCTGTGTAGGCTGTTGGACCTGATGTCTGATGGGGTGATGATGTCTAGGCTGTTGGACCTGATGTCTGATGGGGTGATGATATGTGGGCTGTTGGACCTGATGTCTGATGGGGTGATGATATGTGGGCTGTTAGACCTTATGTCTGATGGGGTGATCATATGTGGGCTGTTGGAAAGCTACCATTTAATTAATCATATAAGACAAAGAGGCAGCAGTAAAAAAACAATGCTTCTTTAAGGACCAGAATAGTGGCGAGGTCTTTACAACCTAAGCATGTATCTTCAACATTGTGTCAAGCACGGGTTATGGACATTTGTTTTGTATTCAGTACACAACCGTTCCATCATGATGAAAAAGACACTACACAACAATTATTTTTGGCTGACCGCTTAGGTCCAGTGTTTGTTGAACTCCCGCCAGCTGTAGAAGCCAGTTTATTGGCATGTGGTCCTGTCGATTCATATCAAAATGGACAAAATGGACCTCTGAGCCTGTGGGGTAGAAGGACAGTCTTGCACCCTCATAGATAGTAGTCTTTAGAATAGATGTCATATGGGATACGGACTCCATTTTAGACCAACTAATGAATGACAAGTGATTTAACTGCTGCATAAAAGATACAGCAGGGACATTCAACTCTTACACACGAGTTCCGGAGCCTGACAGTTTTCGGTTTCATGTCATCATTGACTGTACACACCTGGTGTCCCAAGTTTAAATAAATTCCTAATTGGGGGGTTGCAATAAAAAAATGGAGTGGAACTGGCTTCGAAGTCCAGAGTTGAATACCCCTAACATACAGATTATTCCAACATGTGAATCAAATGCACAGCACGATTACCAACATCACAATATATGTACCTGGACCAGCTATGATGGCTCCTCCTTGCTGTCGAGGATCTCCTTGAAAGTCAAAGATGGGACTGGTCATAGCCCTCCAGATGCTCCTCATGTGTCCCACCAGCATGCTGGACTTCACATGAGGGCTAGGCTGGGCTTCACAGCGAACAAAAAAGTTTGTTTGAATCGTACAACCGTTTTTATGTACCATTATACAGGTATAGGCAAGGATGGACCGAGACTCCTCCCCTTCCTCTACATCACAGGTGTCAAACCGGATCCACGGAGGGCCGAGTGTCTGCAGGTTTTCGCTGTCACCTTGTACTTGATTGATTAATTAGGTCACTAATTGGTTAGGTCTACCCTCACCTGGATGTTTAGGTCTGAACTGGGAACCAATTTACAGGAAAAAACTAAAACCTGCAGACACACGGCCCTCCGAGGAACCGGTTTGACACCC
>JACXGK010006096.1:0-16801 GCA_016801125.1 Novumbra hubbsi
CAGGGGAAATACTAACAGGGTACGTGGGTGTCTTTATATCTGTTTGGAGGCCATCTAGAATTTGTAAATTGTTGTGCCTACAAATTCATTTAAACCCCATTTCCCGGTTGCGTGAATAACATTTTCATGCAGCTGCTCTGGCCAGACCCCGAAAGTGGAAGCAGAGTAAACGTTCTCGGTGCCACTGTTCGCCTATTGTATGTTGAGCATTTCTTTTGAGTGGCTGCAAAGGCATTGACATCGGAACTAGACTACTCCTCGCCTGCCCTTCTGATAAACATTCTTCCTATCCAGTTTCCAGGGCAGTCTACCCATGTTTATAATAACACTGGATGTGCATACTGACCACATTGAGGTATACATTTTGGCAGACGAGCAGGAGTGACTTGTTTTAAGGTTCAAATCCACCTCCCGGTTTTAAGCGGTCTAATAAGCAACTGCAGAGGGTTCAGTACTCCACCTCAGTAACTATGGAGGATCACAAGGGTGTTAATGCCTTGTGCTTTTTACATCGTCTTATTCATTTCTGGGTTCTCTTCCATCGCGTCCAGGTCTTCCGACTCCTCCTCCGAACACCGGCCCTCGTCTGGGAGGAGATGAAGGATCTGAAGGGCCTGGCCCCGTCCTGCAAGGACAAGCTGGGCTGCTGGGTCCACAAAAATAGGTGAGGAGGGGCCCGTTGAATTAAACCGGGGATTAGACAGCGTTTACGGTCTCGCCCTAATCCTAGGAGAGACAGGAAAGGGTGGGGTCCTGAATAACATTGGTCATGGGACTGGTATCTGTGTCCACAGAATAGTGTTCTTTGGGGGCTACGGCTATGTGGCACAAGGAGCTCATCGAGGGACATTTGAATACGATGAGACGTCATTCATGGTACTGCCGATTAATTCACCTCAGCTGCCTTCCACACCAGTGTGAAAATGGTCTGTTTGGTGTTTTTTGTTTTCCCGAAGCAAACGGGCCCCGGCCAATAAGGGTGAAGTTCTTTGTTGTGGTTGTTAGGCCAAATATCATAATGTTTGGAGGAGGAACCTGGACCTGTCCAATGTCAAACTATATTTTGTGTTTCCTGTTTCCTGTTTGCGTGCTCCTCATGGTGACAGGGAGATCATCCTGGGAGGGGTTGGAACAACCACCTACACATCCTGGACCTGGAGGCGTCGGCATGGAGCCAGCCAATCACCAAGGTAACATCACATAGCAACTGTGGCCATTCTGCATTTACCAACCCCCCCCCCCCACCCGGTCAGAAGCTCTGTTCTCACCCGTGTTTCTTCTCCTGGCGAAGGGCTATGCCCCCTCTCCTCGAGCAGCTCATGCCTGTGCCAAGGTGGGCAATCGTGGCTACGTGTTTGGAGGACGTTACCGGGTATGTTTACTTTTTCTCCTAGGGGTCTAGTCTAGGACAAAAAAGCTCTACTGAGTTTATCATGTAGGCCGGTCTGGAGGTACCTGCAGACCAACTGCCGTTATTGGATAAAAATAACCTGAAAAAAGTATGTGGTTGAAGTTGTTACACCAGTGAATTCAATACCATGTTCATAACTATCAATACCATGTTCATAACTATCAATACCATGTTCATAACTATCAATACCATGTTCATAACTATCAATACCATGTTCATAACTATCAATACCATGTTCATAACTATCAATACCATGTTCATAACTATTAAAGCCACCAAAACGGGGTTGTTACCAGTCCTAAAGCCCCAAACGGAAGCTGTTTACTTTGCAATTGAGTGGCCCCTTATCTATTTGAATGAGTTACCCCAAATATATTGTGTATTATGAAAATGTGCCCTTTCTCCCTATCAGTAAACCAAGTCTTTTTCTCCACAGGACTACCGCTTGAACGACTTCTACTACATCGACATGGAAACGTGGGAGTGGCACGGAATGTACACGGCCTTCACTTTTTCCAAACCTCCTTTTGCATGTTTTAGCGTTGAACACTTTTAATTACTGACCATTGTGCTCTTTGGATGTCTGTCATTACTTATTGCCTTCCACCGTTGACCCCCTCCCCCCCGAAGGAGCGTCCCTCAGCACGGTCCCGTGGGCCGGTCGTGGCACTCCCTGACCCCCGTGTCACCTGACCACGTGTTCCTGTTCGGAGGCTTCACCACATACAGAGAGACACTGAGTGAGTGACAAGTACTTTTCACCGCTGGTCTCCCACGGCTAGACAGGTCACAGACAAACGGTGTGGTAACTAGAGGGGACGTTTAGTGCGTGTCTGTCTATATATTTATATTATTCCTCCACAGGTGATGCGTGGCTGTACTGCATCAGCAAGAATGAGTGGCAGCAGCTGAGACATGGCCACAAGGAGAGTCCGAGGTAACACGCCCGCTGGGTTCTGTCAACCCGTCAGTTGTTTCACAAGTTGTTTCTTTAAGCCTTAAGCCGTGTGTGTGTGTGTGTGTGTTTAAGGCTCTGGCACACGGCGTGTTCCGGCCCTGACGGAGAGGTGTTTGTGTTTGGCGGTTGTGCCAACAATCTGCTGTCACACCAGAGAGCGGTGAGAACGCATCACTCGGTCGTGGAACATTAGAGCGCCCCGTTTGGTTAAAGGCTCACGTGGAAATTCAGACGGAACGTGTCTTGATGACCAAGTTTACTAGCAAGTATGATTCGTATTCACGTCCTGGATCGTCTTCTCCACAGGCCCACAGCAAAGAGTTGCTGATCTTCACAGTCCAACCCAAGTCACTCGTCCGGTGAGTGGAAAGCGTGCGGTCTTCTGAACCCTGAAAGAGGCGCTAACCGCTGCGCTATTTATTAGGGCACTCAGAAAAAGAAAACAATAGTTCAGGTCGCTCCTTCCCGGGTTTAATCTGTCTGATGTCTCCGTAATGTGGTCCGAAAAACAGCCGGTCTGTTGACTGTTGTTTGTCCGTCCAGGTTCTGCATGGAGGCGGTTCTGCAGCACAGAGAGAGGCTGTCCGGATCCTGGGATTGCCTGCCCAAACATCTTCTGCACACACTGAAGCAGAGGATGGGAGGCATCAACACCCTGGGGTCATAGAAGGCTCCTGGTGCGTTGTGTGTGTGTGTGACAACGGAGTGCCACATCCCTGCAGCGGGTCGTAGGGACCGGCTTGGCTCCCGTCCGTGTCGTGGCGAGGGGGCTGGCAAATGACTGTACATAGGTTTTGTAGAGACTAGGGTTTGCAAGTCCTGTAGGCGAGTCAGACAGCTGAGATGGCAAGTGTTCATCGTCCGATTCTGCGTGCTTTTATGTACATACTGTATTGCATATATATTTTTGTGTGGATTTGTCGTGACAGTGTTAAAATCTATTTTCTAAAGTAAAAGTACCATGTTCAGTCCTGCTGGAGTCATATCTTTGACAGTGTTCGTTAAAAGAGGCTTAAATAGCATTTTGTCCGTTTTTAATCGGGTAATACCACCAGTTAAGCATTAACGCTGGAGTCACAGTGCACTGAAGTTACCATCACTGCATTTTAACACCGGTTTTGTATTGTTTCTGTCTGATTTGCACAAGTTTCTCTACACTTTTATTGTAAAATACATTGTACAAAGTTAAGTTAGTAATTTTGAATCAAGAAAAAAATAAACCGGATGAATGCCAAATCAGATGTTACGACACTGCATTCCATTTCTTCCCTGGGAACCAACTGAAGAAAATTCATGCTTCTATACACCAGTTCCCCTGTCCTTTTGATTTTCAATCAATTAAAGGCATGAATGTAATCCTAGAAAGGATAGGATTGGTTAATTAGTCTTAGATTTTTCCTTTAAATCACAAAACATCTGGATGTGAAGAGATTGCGGTGAATTTGTTAAACTGGTCTATTTCTTCTTTGCAGCCAGCAGGTTAGGTGCTGATACTTTAACTTTGCCTGGGATGTTTCTTGATAAATCTGTATCCTAAAAGAAGAAGTAAATGGGAGTTAAAACTGGTGGTGTTTTGTGCCGGGGTTACAAATTGTTCATATAAACAGCTGAGATACTTCAGGCCACATGAGATCCTATGGTGAAACACATGACCCTCGTAGGTAGACAATCATTACCTTGACGCTGCGAAACAGGTCTTTCTCCCTGGTTAAAGCATCTCTGGCCTTCATAAAGCTGAACACTGCAGTTCGGGCAGCTGAGTGAGTGACAAAAAAAAAAACATCGCATCAACAACATAATTCTCAGTTGTTCATTTAGAGGCTACTTCGTTCCCCCCAATCTACACCTAGGATACAAACAGACAAGGCATGCCGTCAGACGTTGACCCATCCAGTGCCGTTCCCTGGCTGAACCCAAGTAAATGAACCCCGGCCTGTTCATAGTTTCTAACTCTGAATACCTCAATCTGTACCACGAGGGACTTGATCATCTGTGTCAAGATGCATTAGTGATTTTAAAAAAATAAACCTTTACGGCCTATTTTGAGGTGGGAAAATGGGTGACTGTTGTCCAGCAGTTTGAATTAAACAGGAATATCTCGCAGGCACCATTGCTCAGCATCACACGTTTCACAACTCATGGAACTTTTTAAATCACCGTAGAAATGAGCTAGGAGGTTTCGGGCACTAGCGAATTCGGGCATTAGCTTCTGGACTCGGAGTTTCAGAAGGAGTGTCTGCTCTGGTCTTTGCCCTGTCGCTACACCGCTGATTCTTACGATACTTTCATCATCCAGCTTTGATCGTGTCAATAAGCGCTACAGTGTGAGAGCAAAACAGCCTAAACGTGTGTATCAGGTGCAACTACCTTTTCCTTTCTTCTGTGTTCCTGGGGTCAGTTTCACCTTGTGCCTGTAGGGGGAGCCGTTTCATTACACAGCACACACTCGCTTGGCGTTAGTAAGCATTGACTGCGGAGGTCCACCGGTGCCCTTACTTGTAGTGAGAGAGGGCTGTGTAGGGGGCACAGACTGGCACGGCGAACAGGAGCACGTCCTCTGGGTGAGGCTGGCCCGTGAGGGAGTTCAGCAGGTTCTCCGCTTCCTAAAGGCGTCAGCGGAAAAAGACGTGCTGAGACATGAAGAGGTCGATGGCCTCTTGCCCCGCCCGTTATTTAACACCTGTTAATCACACCTCTGCTCCAGGGTTGTCCAGGTCCTGGTCATCGACTTCCTGTACGACAAATAAACACAGGACTCACATCTCACCCGTTCTTCACAAATCACTGATTTCCGTTTAAGGCACCGTTTTTTTTTTTCACAAAACGCTTCCTCACAGGAACGACAGACCTGCGTGATTCATGATTGCTGTCATCACGTCAATGAACATTTGAGTTGCGATGTTACCTTGTCGTCCTGTTCAGGGGAGGCCACCTCCTCCCCAGTTGGCACCTCCCCCTCGCCTCCCTCTGTGCTCTTTAGGATGACCTCCTGGGGACGGGGTCTTGGAGCCGGCTTCTGCTGGGCTTTCCTGACATGTTCCTCTTTGAGTTTTCCTTTCTTGCCTTTCTTTGGTTTCTCTTCCTTTGCGGAGCCAGCAGACTGTAGGGGAACATTTGGGGGATCCATTACTATTTTGGAAACCAGTAAAATATATAAATTAAATGCTCATCCTTTAATGTGATTTTCATTACATTAATGTGTTCTGTAGATTGTAACCAATACGTCATCCTCACCCCCAATAATTTCATCATCAGTTCGCGGTCCTCTTCATCCTGATCTTTATACTTCTCTTTGATTTTCTTCAGCTTGTTCTGTATTTCAACCACAGGATAGATGGAAACAACGTTCAACATTTCAACCACAGGATAGATGAAAACAATGTTTTGCATGTCATCCACAGGATAGATAGAAATAATGTTCTGCATTGAAAACAAGCATGAAAGGCCAACAAGAACAGCTAAAGCCAATAATCACTTAAAACAAAGCTGCAATAAATAAATATAGAACTCTGACGACGCATCACCTTTTGATGTCTCTTTAGCGGAGGCTGAGAAGCTCCTCCCTCTCCTCCACTCTTAGCCTCTTGATTGGCTGCGGGGGCATCATGAGCCTCCTCCGTCTGTAACATTTCAGAGGCTTTGCCCTTTTTTTTCTCCTCCCTTTGGATAAAGAAAACCCGGCAATACAAAACCACTGCAGTCGTGCATTCATGTCAAGGAGGATGTAACGTCACGTTAGTTATCTTACCGCCGCTGTTTGACTGTCAAGTGTTTTCCCCCCTTCTGTTCCCCAACAGCGGCCTAAAGAAGAACATATTATCATTTATATTACGTTTACTATACACATGTTTAACCATGCTACCAGTTAGGGCTAATGCAAAATATATTGTTCACACACGTCACGCTGACTTTACCTGAATCGACACCTTCGGTTTGAAACCAGCACTTTGGTTTTCCCTGGAGAGAGAAACAGAACCCTCTAGTGACTGTTGGTCTTAGTTTAGGCCACTGAACAGACCAGAGTTAAAACAAATCTGATAGTTTGACATCTTCCTCTGGACTTGGTATAGTTTGCCTCGTACAGTGGAACCCATAAAATAGCCCCAATAGCATGAGGTCAGTAATACTTTAAGCCAAGTTTATACAAAAGTGTTATGATCTTAACTAAGATCTACTGCTGAAGACACAAGCCTTTGCCCATTTAGAAGCCAATCTTTGGGACTAAAATACAGAGGAATAATACATGAAAACGACCAGAACTAACAGTACTTGTACGATGAGATCATTACCTCGAGGACTGCAGGTGGGAGAGGGAGATGGTGGTGTCTGGGAAACTGAACCCAGCGCTGTCATCATCAGTCTTCACCTCCGCAGATACCCTCTCCTCCTCTTCCTCACTCCCCTCTCCTTCCTCCTGTACACTGTCAAGTCCTTTAGTATCTCCACCCTCCTCTTCATCCTCTGGCAGTCCAGTTTCTTCCTCCGCTTTTCCATTTTTTCCCCCGTCTCCCCCTCCATCTTCCCCCTCTCCCTCGTCACTACTATCACCCCCTGGGAACACATTCAGATGCTATGATTAGGCCATAATGCATGATGGGTAATGCTATGATTAGGCCATAATGCATGATGGGTAATTATAAGTAGGCCATAATGCATGATGGGTAATGGAATATGACCAAAAAGGGACAGGGGTGGCTGGATGCAACACTTTTTTTACCCCCCAAACAACCTAGATGCTTTTTTGTTATTTTAAACTGGTTAGAACAGTAACAAGGCATGTTGCCATACTAACTGTATTTGTTTCAGGATACCACATAGTGCAGCCAATCAGCATTAGGGTTTGAACAACCCAGTTTATAATGAATATATAAAGCTTATGGGGGTGTGGCATTTGGCTGATATACCACAATCTCCTACAGGTGTTTCTTGGCTATTATAAACCAATGAAAGTATACCGCTAAAACATGTACCACAGCTTTGAGCCAATATGCATTCCTGGTTCGAACCACCTGGTTCATAATAGCGCAACAACCAGTATATATGGATGGTGTGTTTGGACAGTCGTGTGTTTTTAATAGTGCAACAACCAGTTGACACAGGCGTGTTTTTAGATCTGCACCTATTAGCTCCTCCCCGTCCTCCAGCAGGTCTGCTGTGCTGGACGTTACTCCCTCCATGTCTTCATCAATGGTCTTGACCTTCCTCTCCCCACGGTGTCTGAAAACACACTGCTCATCCACCTACGGACACAAGAGTGGAGCCATGATGGCGTCTACAAGCTGACTCCTCTTAAGGCAGCCAGGTACATCATAACAGCATCTCTGACAGAGCCAACGCCCTGAAAGAAAATGTAGTGTTACCTTGAAGAGAAAGCTGAAGCCCATCATCAAATAAGAGGGAGGCAGAAAGTTTTTCTTCCCTGGAAAGACAAGAATGCCGTTTTCAGCCATCAACAACCCACCGACATACAACGTGCAACGTGACAGGTGACGTTCCCATACCGCGGATCATGAAGCTCCCGGTGGTCAGGTATTCTCCGGTGGGGGCCGTCTTGGTCACCTAACGGAGAGAGCAACCGACAGGGTTATCACCAGAGCCACTCTCGGAGGAAGCGCGAAATCCTGCCGCGGCCGATCGGCAGAGCTCACCTGGTGGTGGTGGACCCACCAGGCGCTGGTGACGACCTTCGCGTCCCAGGCAGCGCTGTAGCACACCGCCATGGTGCCGGCCTCGGTCAGGGTACGCGGGGGAACGGGTACACCTGGCAGACGGGAACACGGGACAGAACTTACTGGCCGCCGAAGAACGCCGGCGGAACCCGCCAGAAGAGGTCAATTACGGTCGGTTGCTTATGAAATTGAGTTTGGTGAGTCTGAACTTGAACTTAGGTTCAGACATTGAGCGGCTTTGGTGGATAACGGCGCCATAACTTGACTTAAGGAGAACAGCGCATCACAGCAGAAGGCCTGCGCTTACCAGACGGATTCTTGATTACACAACTGGTCGCTCCGTGTAGGTCGGCGTGGACGTAGATGTCACCTGGTGACGGAAACAAACCAATCACAGAAGGATATATCACCATGGGTGTAGGCCGATTTAACATGTGGTTGGCAATAATCTGACCTACTTGTCTGCTTGCCATTACGTTGATGTGTTATGGTAGTGTTAAGAGGGGGGGCCCTTCAGATGTTTCACATCTACTCGTCTGCTTGCCATTACGTTGATGTGTTATGGTAGTGTTAAGAGGGGGGGGCCCTTCAGATGTTTCACATCTACTCGTCTGCTTGCCATTACGTTGATGTGTTATGGTAGTGTTAAGAGGGGGGGGCCCTTCAGATGTTTCACATTTTTGTTTTAACCCTAAAATTGGACACCTAATTTAATTATTAAAAGACTTGATGTTTGGTTGACAAAGCCAATCAATTATGCTAGTTTAGTTTACTGAGACGACTGGGGGCCCGTGAGAGAAGTTCTGGGAGACCCTGTAGTTCCATTCTTACCGGCCCTCAAGTAGCGCTTCACGATCATTTCGTTCTGCTGCTGGTCGCGACCTGCGATGATGAGGTAGTTTTCTGAGCTGATGAACCACAGGAACTTCTCAAACCTGATGAAGCAGAAAGACCATTGGTCTGAGACACTGTGATACCGCGCCGAGATAAAAATGGAGATACTGTGATACCGCGCCGAGATAGAAAAGGAGATACTGTGATACCGTGCCGAGATAGAAATGGAGATACTGTGATATGATGCTGAGATAGAAATGGAGATACTGTGATACCGTGCCGAGATAGAAATGGAGATACTGTGATACCGTGCCGAGATAGAAATGGAGATACTGTGATATGATGCTGAGATAGAAATGGAGATACTGTGATACCGTGCCAAGACAGAAAAGTAAAATGCCTGGAAGACTAGTAGTTTGTCTTAGATCTGCCACAATATGGATTTAGAGCTTGAATAAGACAGGACATTGCAGTCTTATTCAATCACACCTTACAGGTGTTAACATTAGTTAAACAAGGCTGCTCTCATTCATATGTATTAAAGCAATGACTGCTCATATCTCTACACACGTAATGTAACCGGATTTCGTATGAGTATCTCACCAGTAAACCTTCCTGGCCTTCTGAATTGTTGTAACCATTTGCACCTCTTTGAGGGTTTGCTTGGTCTTCTTCTCTGCAGATTTAAAAGCCTTGAATGAAACAGAAAAAGGGCCACGTTTTACAAAACAAGCCAACAACAATGTACACGCTTTACGTCACACACACAAACGATGCGAGAACCTCACCTTCTGGGCCGCCTCCACGGTTTTCTGTTCCTTCTTCGCAGCCGTGCGCTTGTGGTCGTAATACCTGGAAGGACAGGGCACGTTAGGGTTTGTCGGACGGACCACTACAACCACATCCACGGGCGCCGCTCAGAGGGCATACTTTTTGGCGTTGGCGTAGGCGGACAAGCTGAGGTCAACGTCGACCAGCATGGGCTGGTCCTTCTTCGGCTGGCCCTTCTGGCCTCGGTTCTTGTTCCTCTTCCCCTTTTTCTCCTCCACCACCTGGGCAACGGTCTCCTCCTCCTCCCCGTCCTCCGGCACAACGTACGGGTTCCTGGATGGCGGATAAGTAGTATGAACTGAGAGAATCGATCCGGGGGGAAAAGGTATCCACGTCGGCTGTGAACTCACTTCAGAAGCATGGTGATGTGGTTAGTCTGGAGCTTCAGCTCCTTGATGGCGCAGGCCACTGGGTCTCCAGCAACCTGGGCCTCCTTGACGATCAGGCCAATCTCCGCCCAGTCCACCTGGTTGGCCAAGGCGCTTCGCACCACCTGCAGGGCCCTGTCCACTATGGGCAAGTTCATCTCCACCAGCTCCCCCTTTAACCGGTCCACCTCCTGTAACACACGGTAGCGTTAGCATGCCCTACATGGGTTAGCCCCCTCTTCAGCGTGAGTTCTCCTAGATGGTCTCGCCTGGGACCCGGGAGCTTTTCAGCATTAACCTGAAGTTGGTGCAGTGCATCCAGCCTCTGCTCATGGTCCCTCTTGACGTTGTCCAGCTTCTTCATGGCCTGTTTCTCTTGCTGAAGGGCCTTCACGTCGATTTTCTGGCTCTCCATCTTGGAATAGAACTCATCCACCGCCTGGGTGCAGTTGAGACAGACTTCCTTAAGTGACATCCATCAGTCTCAAGAAATTACATTCGTTTGGGTGCAGCAGGTGAGCTTGTTTGATAAATAATGTAAACACAATGCACCTTGTCAAATGTATCAAATTCAACATAGTGGCTCTTTGCATGTTGTGCAAAAAGGAATGGGTGGAATTCCTCATATCTGTTACAGAAAGAAAGAGAAAAACAAATAAAATGTAGTACTTTGAGAATTTGAACTCCAGCAAACAAAACCCTGATTTATTATAATGAGCAGATTAATTGTCTCACGTGAGCAATTCTTCAGAAGGTTTGTCAGGGGCCAAATTTGGTTTCTTCTCACATTTTTGGATGATGTAGCCCTGAAACAATGAACACCATATTCCATACTCTTCCTGTTTCAAATGAAATCTGACGTTTGAATAATGAGTAAAATCAGATGAACGGCCTACCTTTCCACTGAAACTGGATGTTTTCTCCATGTACTCCTCTGCCATTTTCAGGGCCTCAAGGATTTTGGGTGCATCTGCACAACGTTGCAGTTTGTTTAGGCACTTAACTCACATCTCTTCCACCCAGAAGGACGTGGTCTAATGATTTTTATTCGAACAATAAATATTCCAGAAACACATTAGTAATAAGCCAGTGATTCGCAGGCGTCAAGTAATTGTACCTTGTGCAGCATCGAACAGCTTGTCCACTTTGATGAAGCCTGAGAGTCCCACTTCCATAAGACAATGCTCTATAAGAGTGGCTCCGTACGCTGAAAGAGCAGGCCGAAAGACACAGAAGACACCATCGTTTTCAATGACAATACGACTGTGGAAAACAAAGAACAGCAGAGCCATCAAGGCGACAACGAAGACTTACAAAGGTGGGGATTGAGGACCCTTTTTACTTGTTCTCCGCTCGGTGCCTCAGACAGGACCCCGGTGAGTCTGGCGGTAGAGAAGTGTCCCAGGTTATTTACATTCTAGTCACTCACCAGGCGCTCTTGGACCGAGGCGATTTACATTGGGGTTCATTGTGTTCCTCAAAGACGCTGAATTGACTGGATTCATTGACTGCCTCCCCGTCGTCCTCCGTCGGCCATCTTACCGCTCCAGGCTGATGAGGGGTTCCGGGGGCCTGGCGTTCTCCACAGGGTACCTCTCCCTCACCGCTATCTTCACGTCCTCCTCACCCTCTGCCGTCCGGAAGCGCAGCAAGTTGAGGATGGTGTACTCGTGGTCCGCCAGGATAATGTTGCCCTTCAAAATGCACGGGGAGGGACATGTCACACTTGCGTGCAATGTGACGACGGTACAGGAAACAACAGCAGGGTACATCCGATGCCACTGCTAAATACGAACCAATCACTGCACGACTCACCCTGTCGTAGAGCTCGACTATCAGGTGGTAAGCAGCTTCATCTGAGCCAAACTGGATGTCGACGATCCTGTCCACCCCAAGTTGCCTGACCTGTGTCAAGCGTCTAGACTTAAGATGTTTTCGACACTGGGGGAGGAGTCAGAGTCTTTGTTAAGTCAGTTACCCGGACACCAGCATTAAACGAAGGTACAACAATAATTGCACAGGCTCACTTTCATGGCAAAGCCGGAAGGCATGACATTTTTGGGCCATTCAAAGTCTGTAGAGTGAATGCGGAGTCCAGATTCAACTAGCAGAATTGCTTTAGTATCAGGCCTAAAAAGAAAAGAAAACGCATTACTAATGAACCTTATACATTAGAGATCTCACACCAGGGATCTCAAGACAGGCACATTCCTCATATTACAATTACACAGCGAGATCAATTAACAAACTTGTTACAGTATGGGTGATGCTCTAGCTTGATACCACTGGCAGGCAGTAGTAATAACTTACTTTTGAAGACGGATGAGATAGGTCTTGGTGTCGATGTCATACACGTTGTTGACACGCATTCCAAGGTAACTGATTACAGAACAAATCAAATATTAGCTAGCTCCGACAGTTACAGTAGCACCTAGATTCATATATTATTTATTGTATGTGTAAAAACTTGTTCCGTAAAGTTTAAACAATCCCTGTAGACCTAGAGACCATTGTTGTCAGTAGTTATTTAGCTAACGTTAATACGTTGTATTCAAGCCAGGGTCTGTTTTAAACTTCATTGGCTAACGTTAGATAGCTAGGTAGCTATTTTAGCTACCTATTCAATATCAGCAGATTTCATGACAATCGAGACAAATTGGACACTTACTTGGCATTTATCTCGGCAATGACTACCCTGATATCCACGGTATTAAATCTTGTTTTCATGGCGACAATGAAAGTCTATGCTTTCGCAGAAACATTTAAAGATAAAAGGACACAGTGAGTAAAACAACCTAACGCAACACGCTGGCTTTAGCAATACGCATGCGCGAACTGCATTGGTACGGAAACCAGTTTGTATCCCAAATTACGATGCGCGGACTCGAATACATATGACATTATCTCTCTCGTTTCTTGTAAGTCTGCTACAGACACACACACATACACACCTGTACGGGTGCATGCGCAGGTACCTGACGAAATGATTTAGCCATAGCCTTGTTAAATCGCGCTGTATTTATAATTATTTGGATATAGCCTACATACGTTACGCTTTTATAGAAATAGATAGTTAATGATGACAGTTAATGTTCATCCGTTAGGTTATGTTTCAAGATAAAAATATACGGTAGATTCTGTGCCATATATATATTATTTTTGCGGCAGCTATTGTATCATGTATTACACAAATTGGCTTGTTGGGTTGAAAAATAGAGCATGTATTCGCAAAGCAAACAAAACGCGTAGCATCAACTGGAAAAGCTTCATGGACATCTACAACAATAATACAACGTCGTACAATCGAAATAAATCTGAGCACATTTTAAGCAAGCTTCTTTGGAAAAAAGGTGAGACCAATGTAAATATGCTTTCCAAAATGGCCAATAAAAATTTTACAGGAAAATGCACTACGTACTTTTAGGAATGCTCTCTTTCATTACCTGCATTTTTTTGTATGTTCTGGGCGACTAGATAACGTTTAACAAGTAAAAAGCCAAAATGTAAAACATATTTCGGGATTAAATATACGCTTATATGTTATTTGCATTTTGTGTTATTTATCAGTGTACAGACAATTTAATGTAACCAGTCTAATGTCAGAAATAGCTATGCAACCAGCCAACTACCCAAGTTTCTCGATTCGGGACATCCATCTTTTTTAGGTCAGTCAGAGTCGGTCAGAGTTCAGAATGGAGATAAGGCGTGCCTGGTTACCAAGGTGACGGCGCAGCTAACATGGCTAACTATAGCTGCAAATAGTGTTTTTATTTCTCCTCCAGCCTTTCAATCCTGTTGTCGTTATCGTAATTAGATGAGCTGAGTTTGCTAACAACCGTGCCACGAAAGATTTTGTAATGTGTTACTTTAATATAGGACTAACTTTAGGGACAATGTATTTATATGCTCTGCACCTTTTGAAAAATGGATAGTAAGTTGATCGCGTGCCTGCGTGCCGGGTGTACAGTGTAACAGAAAGGAAGTTGCGCTGATATACAGTATCCATTCTATAATTGAAACTACTGACGTTGGCTAGCTATCTAACTCAGTACAGTAAAGTTAAACATATGAAACGTTACCGTTAAATGCCTTACTTGTCACATTCAGCTTTAGGCTTGATTTCATATTGTGCCTAGTGTCATGATAATTTCTGGCTAGTACAGCTAGCTACGTAAAGTCAGTACAGTATAGCTAGCTAGCTATGTTTTTCTCCCACTAGTACTGTCGTTGCTACAGTTGAGTTGTTAAAATAAATCATAACGTTTACATAACATTACATGTCTAAACTCTGTTTTGTTGTCGTGCAGATTACAAGATAATCAAGAAAATTGGAGAAGGGACATTTTCAGAAGTGGTCAAAGCTCGGAGTTTAAAGGATGGAAAATATTATGCGTGTAAAACGATGAAGCAGCCAATCAGCAGGTAGGGCCTTTTTATCATGGAGAAGAGTATATGATAGGACAGAAAAGGTTTAACCGTTAACATACCATGACTGTCTACTGAGGTTAAATGGTCAATAAGGGATTAAGTGTACACAGATGTCCTTGACATGTAGCCTACATGTACATAACCTTCTCTATAAAAAAATACTTAACTATAAAAGTCTAACAAAGGCTCATATGGACTTGTCCATTCTTTATTGAAAAGGAGCTGTGCCGTTTGACAAGCTCTCTTGCAATGGAAAGACAAAAGCACACGTGTTGGCAGCTATCAGTCCATCGTTGCACGAATAATAACATAATTTGCTACATTTTCTGTTGCTCAGCTTAGAACAGGCCAACAACCTACGAGAAGTCCAGGCCATGAAGCGACTAAACCCTCACCCAAACATCATTCAGCTGCATGAGTTGATATTGTGAGTTCAGCTTTTTTGTGTGTGTTTGTGTAAAGCTTTTAACAGAATAAGAGTGTAATTATCTCTGATTTATTCCTTATCTTACAGCGACAAAGAGTCTGGGATTCTGTCTTTAGTTTGTGAGCTGATGGAGATGAACGTCTATGAGTTTATACGAGGTCTGACACAGAAGAACTACTGTTGTAAATCACATGAAACGTCTACAACTGTGACTACGCACTTTTAAAAATGCTTTTCCTTCATTCATGTTGTGCCTGAATCCCTCACATACAGGGAGGCAGCAGCCTCTGTCAGACACTAAGATCAGACTCTACATGTACCAACTTTGTAAGTCACTCGATCACATGCATAGGTAAGAGTGAAACATTCCCTACTGACATTTCACCTGTGTACAGGGGACATGTTTTTGTCATTTTGAATGTTAACAATTGTACTCTTATCTTTGCACAGCAATGGGATTTTCCACCGCGATGTTAAACCAGAGAACATTCTGATCAAAGTAAGTCAAAAACCTGACAATACTCAGGAATACTTTTGGCGAAAGAAATAGGGCAATAGTTATTCAATGTCATCTGTTAAATTATTTCCCATATGTTGTCCTTGACTTGGCTGGTTGCTTCCATAGCAGGACGTGCTAAAACTGGGGGACTTTGGTTCGTGCAGGAGTTTGTACTCGAAGCCTCCCCACACGGAGTACATCTCCACCCGCTGGTACAGAGCCCCTGAGTGCCTCCTGACGGATGGCTATTACTCACACAAGATGGACATGTGGAGTGTAGGGTGTGTTTTCTACGAGATCATCAGGTATTTTTCCTCCATCTTCCCTCATATACTACTGCATATCCTAAAAAGGTTACTAAACAGGACGTAGCCCTAAGTGGTTCTTAAAGGGTGTGGCATTTGGGCATGGCATAATGAGACAAAGGATCGATTCAAGTTCCAATAGTTTGAAATGCACGGCGCCTTATGAAATGCACGGCACGTAATACATAATACGTCAATTGGATTGTTTTCATTGTGATAGAATAGAATCTGAATTGTGGATAAGCTCACATGTTATTTCCCTTTCATCTGATTTAAACTACACCAAATCATACAGTGATTGAGACACATCAAATGAATTGTGAATGCAATTCAAACCTATAACCTATGCTGCCACTGGATAAAATCCTCATGGTCACTTCTTGACTAAGCAACATAATTTTCTTATTAAATAACTGTCTGGATTACAACCACCGTTGAGTTATATTCCCTAAGATTTGTGTTCCTTTGGAGCTCAAGCATACACAACAACAAGGTCACTGAATCACGTTTGTTTTAGTTTCAGTCCTCTGTTTCCGGGCACCAATGAGCTGGATCAGGTGACCAAGATCCATGACGTTTTGGGGACACCTGACAGCGGCCTCCTTCAGAAATTCAAGCAGTATGTTTCCTGCTTTGGCTACACTGAATGAGCTTATGTGAAGACGACAACTCGATGACTCGAGACAGTACGTCTGCTGAATAATGCGGTCCTCATTGACAGCGGCGTTCTGTGTTTGACAGGTCAAGGGCGATGCGCTTCGACTTCCCCCCGCGGAAGGGCAGCGGGATATCCCAGCTGATCCCGAACAGCACCGCGCCCAGCCTGTCCCTGCTGTACCAGATGCTGGCATACGACCCGGAGGAGCGCATTGGAGCACGGGCAGCACTACAGCACGCCTACTTCAGAGAGCTACGGTCAGAACCCGCTGCACTGTATCACCGGGACAACACTACCGTGCCTCACTATGTCACCGTGACAACACTACCGTGCCTCACTATGTCACCGCGACAACACTACCGTGCCTCACTATGTCACCGGGACAACACTACCGTGCCTCACTATGTCACCGG
>JACXGK010006096.1:16901-30230 GCA_016801125.1 Novumbra hubbsi
GGGAAAACACTACCGTGCCTCACTATGTCATCCGGGAAAACACTACCGTGCCTCACTATGTCACCGGGAAAACACTACCGTGCCTCACTATGTCACCGGGAAAACACTACCGTGCCTCACTATGTCACCGGGAAAACACTACCGTGCCTCACTATGTCATCCGGGAAAACACTACCGTGCCTCACTATGTCACCGGGAAAACACTACCGTGCCTCACTATGTCACCGAGAAAACACTACCAACATTGTTCGTTTGGGTTGTGCGTCTCAGGCTGGCGGAGAGGAGGGCAGACAGTTTGCGCAGGGCCCTGGGGACCGTGGAGGGAGGAGAGAGCAGCAGGACCCCCAGTTCTGTAGAGCAGCTGTGGCGCACCTCCAGGCAGGACAGGAGACCGGTAGGAGACGCACACCTTCCCAGAGGCTGACCCTGCATCAGCGGTCATGAGGATTAACCACCACTGTACAAAGATGGTCATATTTTGTTATTAGTCAGTCACAATTCCTCTATGGGGTTGCCAACATATATGGAAGTTGTTTAAAAGGAGTTCAGGGAGAAACTAGGAGCTTGAAAATGTATTCAAAGAATGTATTCAAAAGATATAAAAGTACTGTTAAAGAAGTTTGGTTTCTTCCTCTTGTTTTGCAGCACAACATAAAGCACGTTGCCCAGCCTCTGATCAGACGCAACGCTTCACGCTACCTGGCTGAATTACCAAAGATCAACGTGGCAGTGCCCGCCACCCAGACCAGCTTCCCAGCCTCCACAGTGCCAGCGCTCTCCATCAGTCACCAGGGCTCTCTTCCAGCCATTGTGTCAAAAAAGTGCCACTCGCGGTTGGCTAAGGTACACCAGCTGTATTTCTTCTACCCCCTACCTCCCCCCACCCCGATACAGCTTCCTGTTCTGTTTATATTTCTGTAAAGAACGGTGTCTTTTTCCCCTAGCCAAGGGATGAATCCCGCCAGTCCGATTTCAACAATTGCTACATGCCGCCGTTGGACAGGAAACGGGGGGGGTACTGAGAGACAGACAGGTGGCTCCTCTACAAACTTGGATCTGCTTCGTTTGAAACATTGAGACAAAATTAAACAAAGCTCCTCAGCTACTGCAAAACCTGCTGCTTTTTGGCAACAGGGTTTGGTAACGAACGCCACAGCAATAATTACCAGGATTTACTTATTATTCTTGATTGTTGCAGATGAAATACATTATCCTCAAAGTGTACTTGATTCCGTGGTCAGTGTTAACAGTGATAGTGCTTATAACCTGTTAGTTAACCATTTACTAACTACATTGTCACAGTTCAGAACGAGAGGGAAAGGCTTGCAGATATTTTATCTATTGAAGAAATACCAGGTGTTAGTTCATTGTTTCAGCAGTGTATTGTAGGTTCTTCAGTGTTCATAAAATATGATTTTTGGAAAGGTTTCGCTCACAGAGCATATTATCTTCATAATACAAAAAATGACAGATTTCCTACACAGCCTGTGTCTTCATAGGAAGTGCATGACAATTATAAAAGTAACCAACACCTAATACTCTCAGAATGTGCCGTAATGTCATCTCATTAACAAAAAGATCTGTACATATTACACTACAACATTGCCATAAGAGTATAAAATGTATACTGTATTGAGGAGGATAAAAGCAACATATTTTGTAAACCTTTCTGAGAATGTTTTTTTCTTTGGTTCTTTTACATAACTTGCAATCTTTCAACACTGTGACAGGTGGTTTCCAAGTCCTGGAATGTATGCGTTATGGTATGTATTGCATATACAGTATCCCAGCCTTTACATTATAGCAAGGTAATAAGCAAACTGAAAGTGTCTGTTTAATGATGTTTATCATGACCCAAAAGCTGCACAATTACTGATTAACAAAAGTTAGTAACAATTCAAGTGAAATAGAACCATACTTTTTCTTTTAATGAGGAATTAAGTGTGAAATGTAAAATGTTAACCACATGAAATCAAAAAAATATACACACTCAACTCTTCACTCTGGTTAGTGTGCAGAGTGTCTCCATGGCAACAATGATGATTGGTCACAAAATAACATGAACATTAAAAGGATATTTCCACTGTTTTGTAATGTGATGTTTGATGGTTACTCACCCTGAAAAGCAGTTGGGGTTTACAGAAACCGTAATCCATGGTTTAGTTCTTTTAAACTGCCATTACAAATGTCAACTAACTTCAGCCATCGTAATATTTTAATCAAGGGACCAAAATAGGTGCACGTGAGCTTGTAAATAAAAGAATACAAATATTTAATGTGACGTTACTTAAAAGATGATTTAGTTAAAAAATATGCTTAAATTACATCCTTAGACTGTTAGTGCTGCTAAACTTTGCTAATTTTGTAGCTCATTCTGGAAACTGTATGCACTCACTACTAAGTGGCTCTCAACAAGGGCTATGTGACTTAAACGTAACATCTTCCGGTTTAATAGCATTTAAAAAAAAAACTGAACCAGGAATATACATTTCTTTTGACCATGTTTGGATGAACATGAAGTAAAAAAACAAAGAGTGAAATTTCAACAGTAGGCGTCTTATGGGGAAAAAGTACCAACCGTTTAATCTTAAAACCAACTCTTTCCTGGTGGGTGTGGCTTTAGCTTATCCTAGAATAGCATTGCTATTGCTCAGCAAAATAGGGATGTTTTCCATTAGGTCTAGTATTTCTTCCTGAGCTGGATAATATTTGTACAGTTGACAGCCCCTATTGTCAGACTTTTGCACTTCAATTCCTTTGAGCGTTTCCAACCATGAGAACATTTAATATGTTAATCACCTATATCAAAAAACATAAATCTGGATACATTTTGTACACGAGAAAATATAACAGAAATCTGCATATTCAAGATTATTTTAATATTATGAATATGTATATCTGCTTTAGAAATATAACATTTCCTTCATAGGATGAGAACGCCCACTAATGTTAATTTGCTCTTTTCCAAATCACTGATTTACAATATAATACATATGATACAGAGCAGATATTAATTTGAAATAATATTAAAATAAATGCTGAATATATTCAAAGTTTGTTAATCACTTCTCCACGTAACAGCTGTCCGACAGTTCTTGTACATCTAAAATGCCATTGATCCTCTAATATAGTCATGTGACCATTTTCTTCCAAGTCTATGACTGCAGCATACATCTTTATAGATTAAGGGTTCAAGAGCAAGGATGTTTGAAGGGATCATTGAGGATTTTAGCAAGCGGGCGCCTTTAGGAGTCAGATAATGTATAGTCTTTTGTGTCTCTATGTGCAATCTGAAGAGAATTGTATTGTTTGCACACCTGTTAATTCCATTTGGGCAATAAGTAAAAGTGCTGTCTTTTCCTATTACACTAACAGTAGTTAGCATTGGCTTGCAAAACTAACTTTCTTCATAGTGGATGCGGTAACTACAAGTTCATTAGACTCCGGCGAACAAGATCTAGCGGCATCATTGCATAAAAATCTCAATCTATCCCTTTAAAGCTGAGTCAAGTGTGTCAAGGCCATCTGCAAACCTGTGTTGTGTTCAGTTATAGCCATTTGAAAAAAATAAAAATCAGTGCAAAGGTCAATGGGGATAGTGAGTGTTAGACTTGGATAGAATCAAACGCTTGGTTGATCGCTTTCTTGGTCTTAAAGGGGAAGTTCACCCTAATTTTCGTTACCTTGACTGCAAAACAAAATTATTGCGACTGCCATCTTAATGTACGAACATAGTCGGTGACACTGGGTGGTTCCCTACGTACGTCCGGAAAAGAGGCAGCTTTAGTGCCATTTAACACTGAACCTCTCCAATGTGGTGAAGGATTATGTGGCGGTTGGGTGTATTCCTATTTCGCCCACAGACCATTTGCAAGGTAAACAATTCTGAAAGTTGGATGAACTCTCCTTTAAGGCACAATCATCATTTAACTGGTTTACATCAAAGCAAAGCCTAAAAGCTCCAGAAAAACAGTCTAGCGAGATGTAAGACAGAGACGAGACAATTAAATAAAAAATTATTACAGAAAAGACAGAGCTACTGTCAAAAATTGCACCATACCCTTTACATTTCTGTAATCGAAGACTCCTTACCAGCCAGATTAGGCCACGTGAAGAATAACCCAAAAACAATTTAAAACAGAAAAAAAGAAAAACTAGACTTGCAATGCGTGGCGGGGAGGGGGGGTGGGGGGGGGCGTTGAGCCGAACCAGGCTCTGGTGAGTCTGGTCTCGTTTCAGGTTTCCTAGCAGCAGAAACAGTGTCGGCTATACTACAGTTCCACTGGGAGAGCTGGCTTGGTTTTGGGATGACAATACACCCTGGAAAGGAAAACAAGGAGATTTGCATTGAAAGGGGAAAGTTGACAAAGCATCAAATTCAATCACCACCAGTCCTCCTTCCTGCAACTTCCCCGCCTCCGAGTGGCCTGTGGCACGGAAAGCGTCCTGGCGACGCCCCCTTTATGAGACGCCCTCATAAAGTAGCCGGTGTGGCCGGGTGAGAGAGCGGACGACTGGTTTGGTTACGTCGCGATGCCAAAGAAATGACCATGAGACAATATCGGTGTGCTATGGAGTCGATGGCACACGGAAACACTGGGCTGGGATCAACCTCTTCTCTCCACGGACCCCAGAGCGCCCTCCCGTATCCACGGGTTGGGGTGTTGTACGGAAGAGGAGCGAATTGATATCATTTACACCCCCTGGAAATGCGTGGGCTTTGTATGGGGTGGCTGATGGACACGAGACACACACGGACAGATTGCGCGTGCACTCGCCTAGTCATGTTGTACAGCTTACGAAACGCTGTCCCCAATGGCTACATTTACACAACCCAACGGCCGCAGTGCCCAGGCCCCAAAATGTTTCACGCTACGCAGAGAGAACAGAAACTTAGCAGAACTCCCGAGTCAAAAGGAACTTACCACTTTGCCCGGCCTCGCCCAAGTGCAAATAAATCCTTCCTGACACGCCGTCACTATACAGTCTTCAAGGAATATCAGGACGGTCAGTCTTTCGTGTGCTATCTTTTTACATATGAGGGGCTCTAGCAAGGGCACTTCTTCCATGTGTGGGCAGAGCAGAGTCCCCAGGGTCTTTGCGGGGTCCGTTTGGGTCGGCACGCTGAGCTTGTCAGCGCTCTTGCTGGGGGCGTGGCCCACGCTGTGGTTGCGCCTGTGGTCCTTCTCGTGGTGGCGCTCCTTGCGGTCGTGAAGGGCGAGCGTGGCGAACTTGCCGACGCCCGTGGCAACGGCGCTGTCCGCGGCAGAATGCGGCAGGCTGTTGGAGCGCGGCAGGGGGGCGGGGATAGAGTTGCCGGGGGTGTTGGCGCCGCTGCTGTCGCCGTTGGAGCTCGCGGTACCCACCGCCACGTCAGCGGATCCGCCCGGCACTGCCACGCCCGCCGCCGGCGGCAGGCTCGTGGCGTTCATTACGTTGGTGTGCGTTCTGGTCCGCGACAGCGGCAGGCGGGGGAACAGGATATCGTCCGTGAGGTCCCAAAAGCACAGCTGGGTGTCCTGGCCCACCGAGCCGAACCTGTACGTGACCTGAACCGGACGGCTGTCCGTGGAGCCGCGCTTGGAGAGCCGGGACGGCGCGCTGTCAGCCCGGTCCCGGCAGAAGTAGATCTGGTCCTGGAAGTCCTCGTCGCTGCCGCTAAACTCCATGGGCTCGGCGTCCTCCACGCTGGTCGTGTAGTGGTCGAAGGCCACCACGCTCACCCAGGACTTGTGCCCGTGACCGCGGGCGACCACGCGGCAGTCCGCGAACGACCACACGGTCACCAGGTCGTCCTCGCCGCCCGCCACCACGTACTTCCCGTCGGGGCTCCAGCACACGCACAGCAGGCCCCCGAAGTAGCTGCGCATGGCGCCGTGCAGCTCCACGGCGTCGAAGTCGAACACGCGCAGGAAGCCGTCCTGGCTCACGCACGCCAGGAACTTCCCGTCGGGGGAGAAGGCGAACTCGTTGAGCGCCCCCTCGCCCACGGCCCATTTGAGCAGCGGGTTCCGGGCGACCTTGCTCTTGCACGTGTGCACCGAGTAGTTCTCGGCCCGCTTGAGGGGCTGGTAGTGGGGGGCGGCGGTGCCACAGGCGTGCTCCACGTTGTACAAGTACAGGCTCCCGCTGGAATGGGCCACGAGGAACAGGGTCTCCGAGCCGGGCACCCACTTCACACAGGTCACTCTGGACTTGTCTATCAGTCTCTGGGGAAGCGGTTTGAGAGAGGAGGGAGGGACAGAGGAGGCAAGCGTTACGTTGGAACGGCGGGGAAATAGACGGTTCACATTTCAGGTGCCTGGCAGTTTTATCTCCAATCTAGGCCTGTTTTTGCCAGCTCCTCCTCACTTTTCTCTTCTTCCGTTACTTCCCGTTCTCACTTACTTCCTCGTTGAACAGCTTGCTGGTCTCCTTCTTGATGGGGTCGATGAGCTGCACCTGGCCGGCCGAGAAGCCAACCAGCAGGGAGACACTCTCCGCTGTGGCCGTGAGGGGGTTGAAGTCGTGACACGTGGGCTGCGTTCCCTTGTATATCCTCTTGTCGATGGGTTTGCTCAAGTCCGCCGCCTGAAAGGGAAGCGGAGACTCTCATTCAAGACCACGGCAGCAACTTGTGACGCCCGTTTCCAAGCTCCTGATCATGTTGCGGATCAAAGCACGCGGGTGGCATGAAAGCTGTCATGAGCAGAGGGGTCATTACGGCACGGAGTATTCTAATGAGCCGCAAGACATGAAAGGTCTGCTCAACGGTGTGGTCTTTGAAGGCGACAGGTTAGGTGCATTACAGCGCCATCGATTTTAAAAACCGGGGCATCAAAAAACAAATATGGCTAAAAATAAGCTTGCACAGCAATGAAGAGCCTCAGGCGAAAAAAGGGGTCGAAGTTCAACGCCTCAGAGTTCAGCTGCATTACTGCGACCAGGTTCCTGAATCCTGGTCAAACGTTGGTGGTGCTGCAAGAAGAACGATATAGACGTTTTGATCTGTTAACAAGATTTATAGAAATGGAAAACAATACATTTAGCCGGTTAAATGTACTAAGGAAATAAAGATAAAGCCAGAGTACGTTGCCACGGCAAGGACAGAGCAGACCACTCTAGCCAATCCCATCTTCACAACCAATGTCACCACCCTGACGTATCGTCTGTACACAGCTTTAGATTGAGTTAAACAAATGTACAGACAACACTTATCGCAGTTATTTACATTCATAAAGCTACTATAGCTTAATGTGCAACAGTCAAGGCTACCAAAGCCTAGCTGGTTAATATGCCCATCTAATTAAGAGCATCCGCCTTGAACCGTGCATTCTCTCCGTCACGTAGCTACACAACTTGTACAGTAGGTAGTTTTTTCCATTAATGGAAAGGTGTATTTGTTGGGCTACCATAGTCCGTATGTAACCATTCAAGCAAAGTGTACACTTGGCTAAAGGAATGATTGGCAATACAAGGATTGTTGTTAAATGTCCACTATGTTGAGTTCACATATGACTTCTGTCAGATTATAGCTAGCCAGTCAGCTAGTTACTTAGCTGTCTCGGCGCACACACATAGCAATCATTAGTTTTGGACGAGGACATTGCAGTCAGAAGAGACTGGAGGGTTTAACTAGAACACAGTAACTACCTGTATGTACATTGGTCATAAACCAGACCAACTGGCCAACACTGAGATGTTGTCATCAATTAAGGTACACAAATAATAAACAAGACGACGGTTTGGATGTTTTGCTAGCTACCTTCCTAACGCCTTTGTAGATGTAGAAGTACAGCTCCCGGCCCACATTGAAACAGATTCTGTCGCCGTTCCCAGATTGGTCATTGACGTTTACGAAAGAGACTTTAACGGGGTTCGATCCCTGGGAATTGAAAGGCACCCTGTTGGGACGGCTATATTCGGAGTGGGTGAGGAGTTTATATACGCCTTCTCTTGTAGTGAACTGAGTTTTAATTTCGTTCATCTCCTTCCCTCCTCCCTCCGCCGCCATCTTTGAAATTAACATTCATCCTTCCTCAAGCCCGGATCTTACGCATGAAGCGTGCGCATCCCATTTGTGGAAGTTGAGCTAAAGTTTTAATTATAGTTCAATTTGAATTTCATACCAGAGTACACTACTGAAACAACACATATTTTGTTTGTTTCTTCTTATGTAATAAGGAATTAGGTAAACACACCCTTTAACACTGAAATTGTAATGCTATCTATTTTACAGTCTGTTACAGCGCAAACAAAATTGGGAACCCCTAACGATTGTAGAACATAATATACAATTGTTGTGAAGTCGCGATTTTTAAAGGTTAAAGATTTTCCATTTATTTTCGAACTATTTCGACATTTTGGACTAAACTGTATTCGTTTATATTAGTATAGCGTGCTTTTTATCTGTGGATTCTGCAGACTCTCGGGTACAAGAACAACGGAGTACAAACGAACCTTTTCAGACACGCTTGCGTTATAATATGACACGGCAACATGGCGAAAACGGGACAATAAATGGCCACTATAAAAATGCAGACACACAATACCATAGATGTTTAAACTTTTAAGAAAGTATGTTCATGGTCAGGTTAATTTGCCATAAACTGCCTCCAATGTCATTTTAGCCAATGTCTAGTAAGCCCAATCAGCCACACAATAGAAAACCTTGTTGAACAAGCCCAGGACCTGTCTTCTTCAATCGTCGGATCGTCTGAGAAACGCTAGCCAGATATATGATGATCCTGTGGATTACCGCCGGTTTGCGCCTTCGAATAATGTCTGTTACACTGTCATTCTCATCCGCACACTTGCAGTCTTCACTTGGGCCAAGCAACCGGTGTTTTCACGAAATGTGTAGGTGTGGCATTGCGAGTGTACAGTTTACAGTTATAGGTGTCGTAACGGACATACCTTAGTGCTCACTATTCTCTTTTGACTTTTTACATTTTCTTTAGTTTCCAGTTCTAATGTACATTGTCAACATCTAGGCAAGGAGTTCCATTTTTAGAAATATTCCTTTGTCCAAGAAAAAAAGCCGTTGAAGTAATAAAAATACACATTTGCTTTTTAAAATTTGTTTTATTATTAAAATGGTTTTTAAATAACCTCAGGAACTCAAAAGTATTTTTCCAAAAGCAAATACAGTAGAATGCGTATGTGTCAAAATGACATGAAAGTGTCCAATGAGGTCACTTCACTTACTTGATTACAAACATCTGCGTATAACCTGTCTGATTTTTCCAATTAAAATTGAGAAACAACCCAATCAATTCACTTCTGTAAGTAGAGGCAGCTAACGTGGAAAAGCGTCTACCAAAGCAGCATGAGTACAGCGAGACGCCAGGAACGCTTAATTCCAGCAGGTAATTTTGGGTCGATGACACTGTTGTTTACATGTGTCACAGTTTAGGCTAATTTAACCAGAACACTTCTTATGCACCACGTTTCTATTCGAACGGACGTGTCGCTGCAGAAAACCATAATTAAATGTCAACAAATGTTAAAGAAGACTGCCGTAAGCAGTAGCGGATACTAATGAACTAAACCATAAGATTTAACGTCATAGTGATTACAGAGAAACGGACGAGGTCCTAAGCTAAATATCCTTCGGGCAACCGACTATTAAAGCGTAGCCTAAAGTAAACGGATCTTCTCAGGTCAGCACGTTAAGGAAACTCCTTGTTTTCTGAAAGTATAAGATGTACGTGGTTTGTTTTGCTCGTAGGTATCCCAGATGACAGTCTGGTTCGAAGTTGCCCCGCCAGTTTGGACAAGCTTGCATTTAAATACATGGTGAGAAAATTGCATATCTGTTGTTTTTGTCGGAAGTCAACCCCGGAGTAGCATTTGCTCGTTAGTGTGTCAACACCTTTCAACATGAGTAATATGAGAGTTATTTTGCCAATTTCTATTGTAGGACATGTGCAAAGTGGTGTCCAGCACGGATTCAGAGTCAGATGTCAGTCCTCGATGGTCCGATACCAGCACCATGGTAATATCTGCCAATGTCATTTTGACTGGCCGTTAAATGGAATCTGTCACCAATCCACACCATTGTATAATTTTCAACTCAGGGGTGTGTGAGCAGTGCGACGGAGAGCAGACGGCCCTACCAGAAGATCCCGACGTGTTCTCACAAACCGGTGGGACGTTATCTGTATCACTCATTGGTAAGCCGGACCGCAACCGGATCACTCTTACATTTCCAAATGACCCTGGACCGCGCTAAACGCACAGCGTAATGATGGCGTTACAGTCGGTCGACCCGTATGACGGCAGTTCGGAGGATTCTGACGGGTCCGAGTGTGGCCCGTGGCGCCCGAGGCAGGGGAGCTGCAGGCATTGGGGCAGGGCCCCAAAAAGGGCCAGTCACCATCCCACCGTCAACCTCCAAGAAGTCATCCGGAGAGGCGGGCTGACGGGGGGCCCAGCAGAGCAGCAGCTTGTGGACGTCCAGATGAGGTCCCCGAGTGACTCGGAGCTGTGGACATGCAGCGACCTGGAGACCCCGTTGCCATGCAACCGCTACAGGTGGGAGGGCCTGGGGGCGAAGACCTCTGCTGACTCTGGGGTTGTCACCGCTAGGTCCCCCCCTGGCACGCCCGGCTCGGTCACCAAGCTGGCAGCGGAAACCTCGGTGCGTGGTATCCAGCTGCCAGGAGGCTCGTCAGACCGCCCCGTCCCGCTGTCCCTCTTCAAGAGGAAGTTCAGTCTTCCAGGAGTGCAGATGGTTGGGGCGGGAACACAGCAAGATTCTGGCCACAGGAAGAGGCCTTGTTTCACCAAAATGGGGAATGGGGATTCCTCTCCTGAGGTGAGTTGGCCAGTGTACACTAGGCCTGTGTGTAGTTTGAAAGGATCAGTTGGTGCAAACAAACATCTACATGGGTGTCAAGCAAATGATTCTGGAACGACCGATACCATATAATAATACA
Source organism: Novumbra hubbsi (assembly GCA_016801125.1). Classification (NCBI taxonomy): domain Eukaryota; kingdom Metazoa; phylum Chordata; class Actinopteri; order Esociformes; family Umbridae; genus Novumbra; species Novumbra hubbsi. The sequence continues at coordinate 27,821 of JACXGK010006096.1, forward strand.
CCTTTTTCTTTGTTGCAGAACAAGCTCCTGACCATGTGATAGTTTGGAAGGACCTGTTGAAGACTTTCCAAGGATAATTTAATATGTTAAAGATCAATGTATTCTGCCTTAACCACTGATGCACTTTTATTTCAAAATAGTGACAATCTCATCCATTTGAATTGTAAAATTTATTAAAATGGCATTGCTATATTGTTTGTATAAATGTCTTAAATGCATTTTGAAAAACCGAAGAAGCCATGCTTTTGCAAGTCCATACTATAAACTGTATTTGTTTGGAAGATGCTTTCAGACTTCCATAAAACAAAAACAAATAATTTCAGAAATCTTGTGCTTCTTTAGGGTTCTAAAGAAAAAGCACAAGTGATTAGAATTTGCTTTTGATCGGTTTTGACTGAATGCCTCACCAAAGATGAAGAGGTTTTCTCTGCCATCATAATGTATGTGCCCAGGGGGGCCTTGTATTTAATGTCCATGTTCTCTGGATAATGCTCTATTGGTATTGCTTCCATCCATTCAAATCTTTTTATATACTCAAACATTTAGGGCAAATATTACCATGTCCATGTGCTCATTTCCACCAGATGGCATTTAACCTTTCAAATAACTTTTCTGAATTCCACTTTTTGTTCCAGTCAACATCTGCATAGACCCTAGAATAATTTGCAGATTAACAGATTCATTTAAATGAACATTCAAGGTGTTAGGGTTTACAGTGTACCCAGTATGTTATACACTTCCATCTTTCCGAGAGCAAAAGCAATTGGCAAACAGTTAAGTCATTGTTACTTTAATTTTCTGTGTCATTAACCACCATATTTATCCAATTCAAACATACAGAATCCCTCATTTAAAAAACAATCTTCCAACTTCCCTTTCCATACACAATCCAACTGACTACATTACTCAGACCATCTTGACCACATCCCAATGACTTCATGCCGCCCCCCCCCACACACTTCTTATTAAACTACAGTTAGTACAGACTACAACTCTAAAGAATACATTTCATTAATGGACTAAACTACAAACGTGTGGTACAGGAATGATAAAAGGGAATGCGTGTTCTGACGAGAGGCGTCTACTCCGTGCAGAGAACAGCCACACCTCGCTCGTAGAAGTTATGCGGATCTTCCTTGGGGGCGATGTCAAAGTCCACGGTGAAGATGAGATCGGCTCGGGTGAAGTTCAGATACACAGGCAGGGTAACCTTTGGTGAAGACAGATGGGTGAGTTACATGCGATTGAGAAAGTAAAATTTTGGACAAAACAAACATTGTGTAGGAATGTTGGTACGGGATGGAGCTTGCAATGGCATCGCTTCCCACAGGTAGGTAATCGCTAGGTATACCTCCCAACTCAATAGTTTGAAGTCCTGTAATCCATCCATTTATTGAAAAGAAATCTAGATTTGTGCAATTTCATGAGGAACGAGTACATGAGCCACAAGGGGCCAACAGAACTCAATCTCTTCACCAGACCCCGAAGGAGAGCCTGTGGAAACGTACCATGTGCTTCTTCTCTGCGCTCAACTGTTTCACCCAGCGCAGCTGAGTCAGCGGCAGCTCGGTGGAGATGTCGTTGGACAGGGACAGCTTGTTGTTTCCGTGAGTGGCTCCCTGCAGCTTCAGACCTGTCGACCGCAGAGGGGAAGATGTGGAAATTAGGAGGGGACATTTGAACAAGAACAAAATCCCCACTGATGTGCAGGTCCAGTCCGTGTCTACCGACGGACAGGTGGGGCGTGGGCCGACCTTTGATGCCGAAGCTGCAGGCATCGAGCGCGGCCCCCTGGGCACTGGTGACGTTGACCTCCAGACAGAGCTCCTCCAGGGACCAGCTGTTGGCCTGGGCTACGTACTGACGGGTGGCGGTGATGTAGGCCTCAGGGACGAACAGGCTCCCCAGGCACACGTGGATGTTCTGGAAACACAGCAGAACCGGTTAGTCCAGGGCAGACGTCTCAATATCAGGACCCATGATCTCCCGAGGGTTTTGACGATGCGTTTCCCAGAACCCACCTTGAGCTCCTTGGCCCCCCCGGCGGTGGCCCCCTGGGAGATGGCCTGCAGCTGTTTGATTCGCTCGCTGAAATCGGCCACCCACTGGATGACGGTCATGGAGGAGGGCACCGTGTAGCGACACCAGCTACGTGGCAGGATGCCTGCACCAAGACACACACACGCCCGTTAGCACCCGACACGCACACGCTCGTTGATGAGAGTACTAAATGACACATGTAGTGTGTATAGAAGTGCAGGACCTTTGACCAGGTCGTTGATGAGAGTACTAAATGACACATGTAGTGTGTATAGAAGTGCAGGACCTTTGACCAGGTCGTTGATGAGAGTACTAAATGACACATGTAGTGTGTATAGAAGTGCAGGACCTTTGACCAGGTCGTTGATGA
>JACXGK010006097.1:0-30122 GCA_016801125.1 Novumbra hubbsi
CCTTAGGGAAATCCCTGTATATAGGGAGAAATAAGATAGGAATGCGAAGACAATCCATCCCTTGTCAATAATTTTCGAATGCATCAAGAATTTTGACTTATTTTCCTGCTATTATATGGAAAGATAAATTATTTAATTACCTTTTGGATATTAACTAAGGTTTTTATTGATAGTAAAAAGTTTCAAATTGTTCTTTTGTGTGTGAATGCATTGTATAGATTGGATTGGACATTTTCCCAAATGGTTTTGAGAGATCGAATGTGTCTATTTGCAAAATGTCTACAGGCTTGGATGTTACAAATGGTCTTCGCACCTTACCCCACAGCATGGACTTGTGGAGAAAACATGCAGTGGTTGTAATATATAGGAAGTGCCCAGTTCCTGATAGAAAGTTTGTCACTTTCTTTAATACTTTTATTTAATCGGGCTGTGTCCAATGATCTATCCTATGGGGCCAGTCCTAGTTGGTAAACATATTACTGTTAAAACCAATAAATACAATATAAAAGGTGACATTCTGTACATTTGCTTCATTTTCTTTTTTTAATTGTAGTTCCATATGCGTTGAATTTACATCAATAAAAGCAATTGGGACGTTATTGTTCCAATATGTATAGATGTCACTGGATATGAAATGAGTTTAGGTCCCCCTTACAACCTGAGGAGGTTCTCTTAGCTCCTTCTGGACCATGGCTATCTCCACAGTATGTAACCAACTAACCATAATGGATATCACACAAAAACAGCTGATTGTATTTAGGGCTAATCAGAAGTGCTTCAGTTGATGGGAGGAGACTGCAAATTAACTTTATACTTGATTTGGAATAGGGTTGGTTAAATCTGAACACTGTTACCACCACCATTATAAAGGGTGTGCACATGTGCCACTGTTGTTTGATTTTGTTTCCAGACAAACTAACCATTTTTCACAAACATATTTTTCAAGCACGGACACAATTTGTCTTGATTTAAATAATTGTGTGTAGATATTTGATACCCACAGTATGTAGCTAGCAAGAAAATCTCAGAAATAATAAACCTGGTTAAAATACATAAACGTTATGGGTTTAATTGTACTTGTATTTGTACCTGGCCCGCACTCCTAACCCGAATACATACAAATATTCCAAGAGCAATTGTTAAGTTAATAGATGGAAATAGTGTGTCTGTGCCACATTAGGAACTTTTCTTTTGCCCTTATTTTAACACATGCTAATAGTCACATGACATCTGGGGTGAAGTCATTTTTTCAAAAAAACTTTTTTGTTGCATTTTTTCAAACCAAGCTGTCCAGCGGTTCAGTAAGAATATGTGTAACTCTCATTAATAATATACTATATTATATATAAAGTACTATCTTATTATGGAATCCAGCTTCCATGAATTCCAAACTCGATTTTCACACCTTGTGTCCAGATTCAGCACTTGCCAAGACATTGGGATGGACTGGTTCCATTGTAACAGCTGCTTCAGAAGAGAGGGACAGAACTTTGCTGTCTCCAGTTGTGGTCACATATGTTGTGAAGGCTGCATCAACCCAAGTATGGCAATTCTCATCTTGATATTTCCTTCACCCACACCCATTCAACAGTGTACTTGAAATCCAGAGTAGAGAAGAGACTAGTGTGAAATTCATATTCAACTATGCCTGCACCGAGTCACGGGAGGGTAGTACTTTCTACTTATTAAACAGTGTTGCTGTTAAATGTATATTATCCTACATAATCTGAGATTGATTTGGCACATGCCATTTTTAAAGCAACAGAAAATAGCAAACATTTACTCTGTTTAAAAGCTATTGATTTTAGCAAACAATGGCATGTAACTGAACAACAGAAACAAGTATTGGCCTTTGGCAACTCAATATTGTCAGAAAAATAGTTTTGAAACACTAATCTTTATTCAACTCGGTGGATGTTAAGTATATTGCAGTGAGACATTTATTCAGTAAATCCAGCCGTTCTGTTTCTTTTGCTGAATATAACATGTTTCTTTCAGAGCACTGTACTGTATGTGGAACAAGCTGCAATTACCTTGCCATCTCAGAGCAGGTTGGTTTGTTCTGTAATTATTTCAAATAGTCTAATTCATATCCATCAACAGGTACCTTGTAAATGACCTGTCTGAATACTTCTTCCCACGTCCCACAATACAATGTTCTGTCAGATGAAGCCCCAGGAGCAGGTGTTCTTCAAAGACCCAGTGAAGCTCATCCAGACTCGCCTTGAACACATAGCACAGGTTGGATTCTGCAAAAGCTATTAGGAGTTCATTTTTCCCTTAGTGTGTTTGATAGTCAAGGGGTAAAAAATGGTGTAAATTACAAAGTGTATTATGTGCCTACCAGGGCAGCACCTATTGTACAATGTCGTCTGCCTGTCAGATTGCTCTATTCCAGCAAAATCAAAAGGAAAGGGTCATTGCCTACTTCAAACACAGATCTGTGGAGTTGGAGGGGAGACTGAAGGATGTCACAGAGCAGTGTTACAGGTAAAATACACATTTTAGTTTCAACCAATTGCAATGACATTATGGCTTATTCGTTAAATTCGGACCATGATTGTCATTCATGCAGGCAAGTTTCACAGCTAAAAAGAGAGAATGCAGAATTGAAGAAACCTCTCTCTCAGAGAAGGGTAAGTTGTTCACTGTCCGAATACTAAGTGTCTTTGAGTGTTGTCACTGTTGAATTTCGTCTGTTGCGGCATACAACACATTTTAGACCTTCTCCCCTTTTCACAGGTGTCACCTGGACAATTTCAAACAAATGGGTAGGAGATTGTACTGTTCCATTCTGAAAATTATTTTTCAATATGCTGTTTTACTCGAAAAGCATTGACTTGGGCCTGGAATCCAACAGAAACTAGATTGTTGGCATTGCATCAGTGTACTCCGATATTATCATTCAGAGGTTCTCCGGTATTATCATTCATTCAGAGGTTCTCCGGTATTATCATTCATTCAGAGGTTCTCCGGTATTATCATTCATTCAGAGGTTCTCCGGTATTATCATTCAGAGGATCTCCGGTATTATCATTCAGAGGATCTCCGGTATTATCATTCATTCAGAGGATCTCCGGTATTATCATTCAGAGGATCTCCGGTATTATCATTCAGAGGATCTCCGGTATTATCATTCATTCAGAGGATCTCCGGTATTATCATTCAGAGGATCTCCGGTATTATCATTCATTCAGAGGATCTCCGGTATTATCATTCAGAGGTTCTCCGGTATTATCATTCAGAGGATCTCCGGTATTATCATTCAGAGGATCTCCTGTATTATCATTCATTCAGAGGATCTCCGGTATTATCATTCAATGGTTCTCCGGTATTATCATTCAGAGGTTCTCCGGTATTATCATTCATTCAGAGGTTCTCCGGTATTATCATCATTCATAGGATTGGCATATGCTGCATACTGCATGTCAGCTCATCCTGAAATTGTTCTAAATCCGCATTTCTTAAAACCCACGGATGAAATTCATTCTTTTTCCCCAGCAATGCTCAAAGGATGTCTTTACCAGTGGCCGTCACCTCCCCAGGTAACGACCAACACTGATGATTGTGGTCAAAACAGGGTCAGCACCAGGCATAAGCGGTCTCTTAGGGCCCCCGACCACCAAATCCAATTTTGCTTAGGGCCCTCAAAAGGCTAGAGTCGGCACCGGGTCAGAGACATCTCAAAGACACAATTTAAACCTAAAGGGGGAAATTCCATTAGAACATTGTAACATATGTTTCTTTATTTTAACAGTCACTCCTCGCTCACGTCCAGTTAGGTAGGTGTTATATAAATGTTGTTGCACACACAATGAATCAAACCGCCAAATCTTGTCGTACAGTGTCGTAGGATTGTATTATTTTTTTCAAATTGAAAGATAGCCTTCATCCACTAATAACGCTTTCAGCTTCCCGGGCTCTGCTGAATCCCATGGGAGGTTGAGAGACAGAAACCCCATGCTAACCCTTACAGTTGAGTTTGCATTCCGTTTTTATCCATCGGACGTTTTGTGTTGCTGACCGATCAGGGCTTACCTGCGGAAATGCCTTTATTTCTGGTTTCTCATCTGCCCTCAGACCCCTCCAGGTTCCGCTACATCGGTCTCCACTCTGAGCTCTCTGCATGACCGGGCTGGATTCAGTGAGTGGCAAACCCATCAGAATGTCCGTTCATAATTGTGTTTCAACGACAGCACTTTGTACAAGTAGCGTTGAATAATGACCAAGATGTTAAATCCTCTCAAAGGGACACCCAACGTTGTCAGCACTCCCAGCCGGTAAGAACTGTAAACAGAACCACCGATTTTCATTGTGCGGTTATTGAAAACCATGGGTTGACTAAGCAGACTTCTCTCCCTGATTTGTAGGTCTGATAATCTGACCCCTAATATTTTCCAGTTCAAATCTTTAACTGGGTCATCACTGCCTTCCCCAAGGACATTCAGTAATGGCCGATAAACAAGTATGTCATTTTTCCTTTTTCTGTTTAATTTAATTCCACTTGCATATTGATATCCAACTCAACTGTTTTCCAGTATGTTCTGAGATGTTGTTGCTTTTTGTCACTATTAGACAGATTAGAAATGCAGTACCAGTCATATTTGGACACACCTATTTAAGTGAATGTGTCCCAACTTTTGACTGGTACTGTATGTAGAGACCAGGTTGTTGGGACAGAGATGGAACCCGGAGTCCCATTCATGTGCTTATACAACCACACCATGGGGCCCGCGCTCCAAAAGTTACAAACAACTGACAATTGCTTTGCCATAAATCTTCTTTCAGCAACCTGTGATGAACAGATAACCGCCTTCTTCGAAATTAATTGGGAAAAAATTGCTTTCCCTAAACAGTTCCCACACAAACAAGAACAATTATATGCACACACACACACACACACACACAGTTTTACTTGTTTCCTGTGATACAATTGCACAATTTAAAATGTCATATTAATTTATTAAATGAATGCCATCATTCCAGTTCATTACAAAACTAAAGGGATCTGCAACAGAGTAAGACAATCTACTTCAGCCCTGTAAAGCACACTTGTTCTTCTATTGTATTTTTTTTATACTTCTAATAAAAAAAATAACATTGTATAAAATGCTGATTAAATACTTTTACTGGTATACCTGGTTTATTTTGAGTGTAGTTTTTTTCTTTGCAACACTAGTTGCTTTGGTTGATAGTTGACTAAACCAATATAGTATCACTCAGGTTTTATATTAAACTTTGAATTTGTTTGGATTACACAATTCCAGTCACTTCAGTGGCCCTAACCTACCTGCTCATACAAACAGTCACTATAGGCAGAATACGCGGTCCACACAGACCTAACTGAAATAAACTGCATCCAATCAAAAGAATAAACTAAATCTACATGGCATCCCTTCAACCAGAGATGGGCAGAGGCTAATCTCAGTTGCCCAGTGGGAAAACTCTCTTGAAAGGCTGTCATTCCACATTCTAATTTTATGCAAGGAAAGTACTGCCATCCATAAGGAAACTCAGCCAAACCCCTTCTGCTAATTTCACCCGAACAAAAGATAATTTTCCTTCTTGTAATTTTCCCACTACATCCAGTTTAAACTTTGTGGAGTCTAGTAGAAACAATGTCATTTGCACACAGTTTAAAATCATAGTCCCAGTTTCATCCGAGGCAAAAAACAGAAAACCAAGAGAAATCTGCCCACATGAGATAACCACAGGCTGATCAGTTCAGTTCATCAACATCCATACTGAACATGTACGCATGGATATTGAATTTCATTGTAAAACATCTGCAGATCAGTCAGTGCAAACTGAACAACAATTTTAATAAGAACTCAAACTTTTATAAAAAGGAATGTATTCATTGAACATTATGGCAGCTAAAACGTTAGGGCTCAAAAATTAAAGTGCAACACGTCTTTTTAGAAAGGTAGATTGTGAATGTCCAGTTTGCTTCTCAGGAAAAAGAAATGTAGGGTGTAAAAGAATGATATCTACTTTCAGTGATTGGTCTTTACTTGAAGACTCAAAATGTTTTATGCTTTCCCAGTGCTGTTTCAAAGAAAAAAATAACTACACTACAGTACCTAAGGAGCTCCAACCAATACATACTTTATATCCAGTCAATGATATGTTGCTACAACCAGTGTACTAGGTATTGTCATATCTACAGTAGGAAGCACAAGGATGATCAAGTCCAAACTTACGGAAAACAAACGATAATGCAGCAAAACAAATCAGCAGGCATTTGATCTGTGCTTATACTAGGAAAACGTAAGCATTTGAGACACATGCTCACTTTAAAGCAACGTAATTCAATATGAAAAGTGTGTCAAATTGATGACAAATTCATCATTCCGCATAAGAAAAGGAGATACAAAAAAAACCAGGAAGACATCATTCTGATTTCCAGCGCATAAGTTCCTCATCTCAATCAGAAACATTGGACTCTGGGTTAATCAACTTGCCCTCCTGAGCAAACCAGTCTCGCACCTGCTGATAGCTCATTCGTGACTTTTTGCAAAGGGAATCAAGGTCTTTCTCGTGAAGAACCCCTGTCGAGCGATAGTAAACTTCCAACGGACTGATGTCCGGGTAATCTGCAGTGGCCGCCGTCGCGCCGTTCACCTGAGACTTCCGCTTGCGGCTGCCCGTAACACGCGGGGTCCCACTGGGACCGATTCCACTGGGTTGTCCGCTGCCATTTTGCTGCGTGGCTAGTTCCGCCAGGAACTGCTCGCGGACCCCCTGCACCCAGCGTAGCTGGCCATTTTTAACAGCATAGCGCGTATCCCCAAACCACTGGATGACATCTGCACGGGGCAAGCCCGTGAGCTCCACCAGCTGTGTGTAGTCTTCGCTCTTAGGCCATTGGCAGCGCAAGAAGTGCTCCTTCAGCACATCGAGTTGCCCCTTGGTCTTCCTCGGCCGGCCAGCGGGTGTGAGCAGAGGAGACGAGGACGTGGGTGGACTGGAGATAGACGTGGTCATAGACGGGGTCGTGACTAAAACTTTGGTTGAATGAGTGGACCTCGGCAGGGCGCTGGCAATACTACGCTTGGTAGGGGGGACAGCAGGCGAAGGTGGAGCGGTGGTAGAATGACAGGGGAGGGGGGGAGCAGTGACGGTAACGGCGGAGGTTGGTGGCGGTTCAATCTCTGATTCCTTGCTGCCTTTAATCAATTGCAGGGGCTTTTCATTGCATTGCTCCACTACCTCATCCTTTATAGAGTCAGTGTGAACAGAGGCTTCCTTCACAACCTTGTTCTCTTCCGCCTCCACTCCCACTGCTCCCTCCCCAAATGCCTCCAGGCTGTTGGACAGGAAGTTTTGGAAGAAGTGGGAATCGTTTACCCCATTGCTGCGAGCTCCCTTAGCTTGAACTCCTCCCAGCCCTTCATTACCACCATCTTCATCCCGGGTCCTGTGAGCTACAAGTGGAAGAGGCTGAAGTTGCTGAGATCTGTACTTCGTTTGTCCCATGACCAGCTGAGGGTAGACCATGGATGTTCCAAGCAGTCCTCGTCCATTTCGAACTTGGTACCTGCTGTCGCTGAACCATTTGCGGATGTCATTGCGGCTCAAGCTGGTTTCTTCCTGCAGGCGTCGAAGCTCCGTCTCCGCAGGCCAGTTTTCCCGTAGGAAGCTGCTGCGCAGGACTGCAAGCTGAGCTTTGGTCTTTTTGTAGCGCCCGCGTTGTGGTTGCTGTGGAGAGCCAAGAGAGTTCTCAGAGAGGCTCAAGGAAGTATCTGTAATTTCAGGCATGTCCACAGGAGGGCGGTAATAGTATGAATCCTCTGGGGGTGGGAGAGAGGAACTGAAATGTTGGACTGTGGCAGCTGGTTTGCATGGTTCTGGGGTCTCGTATCTGGCTTGTTTTCTTGGGGGGGGCAGGGAAGAGTGGTGACCGTTATTCATTTGGCCATTGTCCTCGGCCTCCACAGGTAACTCCCTACACCCATTTCTTGTCTTTACATCTTCATTTAAATAGTCGTTGGCACAATCCGGTCCAGCCAGCTTGTGGCGCGTCTCCTCAATCTCCTCGGAGGCCCAGCTAATGCCATACTTGATCCTCTGCACCATGAACCAGACCTTAACCTTGTCCAAAGGCAGGGCACAGAGTCGTGCCAAGGAACTCACCTCCCGAGACGTTGGGTACGGGAACACATTGAAAGCCTGCACCAGCTCTTGGATGGTGTCCAGCTCACGCGTCTGATCTGACTGTGTCCAGACCAGCTTCAGGCCCTCAGAGACCAACGGCAGACACACCACAGAGTTGTGGTTGGTGCTAAAACTAACCCCAGCATCTCCGCCCTCACCTCCATCACTGTCTGTTGCACAGTGTTCGGAGGTGCGATGGCTCTTTCCATTGGTGATGTGATGGTGTGACGTCTTGGGGGAACTCTGGGAGGCCCGTTTCCCTTCACGCTCGGTCCTTGTGACATCACACTTGGAGGCCTCCTTCATGTTCACCTCCAGTCCTATTTTATTACGACCAACGTACGTTGCCATCGGTGTTGTCACCACCCGTCACACCAGTCTGGCAGAAACAAGATTAAATACATCAAATACATTGTGCTTGAGTTGATTATCATTCTAACAAAACCATTAAGAAACAGCACAAAGGACTGGTACATTGTGAGTCAAAGTGGCTGAAGTATCTAGAGGACTTTCTATTGCACGAGTCAAAGATCTGACAGCTGTTTCCCCTCCCCCTTTAAATCACACTCCCCCCTAAAGTCTCGCTCTGAAACTGGTCCTATACCCTGTGTCCAGATTGTGTGCCCCTCCCCCCCTGAACCAAAGTGGTGTGACTGACTTGTTTCATGAGGGTGTGGTGGTGGTGTCAGGGAGACTAAGGGAAAAGCGGAGGGGGGGTTGTATCCATCATGGACTCTTACCCCTTTTCCAGCACGGGCTTTGTTTTGTCGCCCTTGTTTCACTTCAAATCCCGTGTCCTCTGAGAATCAAGGTTGACCCCCTCCCGACGGAGGCCGTGAGTCACAACAGTAACACCTATGGAAAGAGTGAAGTGATGCACTTGTCATATCCAATAGTTGATTCACACAAAACCACGTCAACATGTATAAATTGACATTTACTCAAAAAACATTTATGAAAAAAGAAACCCCAAATAAGTATAAGTAAGTAGCGGAGGCAGAGGACCACTGACTTCTTACAACAGGGTAAACAAGTAAACCCTACCCCACAATGAACTTCTCTTGACCCTGCCCAGAATCTTCGGACTCCAAATAAAGCTATTCACCCAAACAAATCTATAATTGTTACAGCATATTCTCAGTACTCAAATGTAATTATGCAAAGGTTGGAATAAAACCAATAAACGTGTACACTGTATTTTAATTGTGAAACGCCGGTATGTTGGTCCTCAGGAGCTACATGCCTTCGCGGGTCAAATGGCCTGTAACTGCTGCCCGTCCCCTATCTTCTGATACTCCAACATGTCCGTGTCTGTCATGTAGATTCCATGACCGATAGTCTGTCCAAACTGCCAATGCCACTTCATAACAAACACGGGCAAGGAGCTTGAAGAAACAAACAAGGCTAAATGTGGTTAAAGATTATGGGTACATTATTTTTTGAGGCATTGACTTTTGGTGACTCAATGTGGTGAGGCAACATGAAGTCTATTGGGTAATAGACGGGATAAATTGATGTGATAGCAAAGAAATAGATGGATACATGTACTTTAGTGCACCTACTTTACATCCCTCTGTTGTAGGCTGCTTGATTAGCTATATCAGCAAGATGCCTGCAATAAATGTCTGGTATGGGTAGTGTGGAGACGGCCCTTATCTGACCAAGAGCATATGAGGATTGTTGTCAATTCACACAGCCAACAATGAGACGCAACAGGTGCATCTTGTACTCTATCTAAATGTTATCCTGTTTTTATTGTTCGAAGAGGGAAACCGCAAGTAAGCATTTAATTGTGCACTGCGTACACCATATGTTCCATATGCATTTGACCAATTGGCTACATTTACACATTTTAAATTCAATTAAATGTTTACGATCTTTCCCAAGGAGCTACTTAGGAGTTAACTTGACAATTACAATGCTATACAAACAAACGTGTAAACAAGTGAATTAGATGAAGTTAGATGGGAACTGGACAAGGCAACCCTGGCACACCGGAGCAGACCACAACTTTAGAAAACCGGGTAAAATGAAGGCAGTCTGTGAAATAATTAACTATCTAGCTCAATATGAAGCCTGATTCAGTGGTTGAGACCAATGTCGTATATTAGAAACATGTTATATTGCCACGCTCAGTAATGTTTTTTGCGTTATACTTTCATTATGCATTGGAACTGTCAAATCCAGTTTTTTTACGACATTCTCATTCGTTCTTTTAGGACGAGCAGTGTTGAGGCTGGCTAAGTGTGTTACCGAAGCTAGGGAGTTTTGTTTTCACAATAAGTACAACGTGAATATACGGCAGTACATTTTCATAGCTATACAACAAATAAAAACATGTTTTCAAGACCATGGACAGCAGAGGCCAAGCTTAAATGGGTGTGTGATGGGTGGGCGGCACCCATGGCAGCCAATCAGAGGGGCCCAAAAGAAGGTTCGTATGGTCAAAAAAATTATCGCATGCAGCCACCACCAGTCAAGAATTGAGTGTAAGTAGTTAAGGTTCTTGGTAACCGTCACCAAACCACAGCTGGCCATTCCTTTTCTTTAGTTTAGATGTTTTGGATCATCTATAAATAGCAATGGGTCCTAAAAGTGTGTTCAATATTTTTGGATTTTGTTTTATGCTATGTATGATCATAACAGGAAAGTGAACAAACAGGTAAGGAGGAAGAGAAAGACGCCACAAACTGACAGGTAAATCAGTAATAAGTGCCACGCCAAGAAAGATCTGTCATCATGTAAATCAATCAGTCATTGAAATCAATCTCTGATGAAAGGACACCGTCTGAATTTAGCGGTGTACTGCATGTTACTTTATGCAGGAGTAAGGCAGTCATAGCAATAACACTTATCAGAAAGGCAAACAGAGCATGGGAAAGAGGCCACAAACCAACAGGCTACATCATGAGAAGTATTCATTCAAGGCAATCTATAGGAGCAGATTGGAAAACTTAAAGCTGGACTAACATGGCTGACTGAGATGTTACCAACATCATTGTAGTATGTCATTCTAAAAATGCACTCTGCTTACATTATCATATACCTGCAATGCCTTTTCAACTGAAAAGTCCCCTAAACGATGAAATAAAAAAATACAAATATCACCCAGGACTATTGCATGAAATCACTACTTTCTTAAAGTCAAACTGATTCGAATAATCATACTGAACGCTCATGTACTATCAAAACATAACTAAATATTAAATATACATTTCGGTGAATACATTAACATACACAATGTGGTCAAATGTGTCCCACCACAACCAGTCACTCCTACGCCCTTAGTTGAGACAAAATAGCGCAAAGCAATGTCGTAACGGTCCAACTAGACTAGGCTAATCTCTAAAAACCAATCCCCAAATCACTCAAGTTATTAACGAACTAACCTTTAATCCTGTTGTGTTGTTTGAATTATTTGATTGTTGCGAGTTATTGGACACATGTCAAAATCTGGCCAAATGTGAACTAATAAACTTAGAGCAAACTTAGCCTGTTACAAAAGGTTTGAAAATCTTAACGTCAAGAGTCCCAACCAGTCCTCATAAATTGCATCATTACAAATATAACATCACGACAGCATACGTTGGTGAACACCTCACAAGTTGGGGCAGTGTCCATGACAAACACCCCTCTGGTCCGACGTCTTGATCCTTTGTGGCGTAGCCTACTAGCTAGCTAAAATGGTTAGACTGCACAGGCGCACGACACGCTTCAATAATAGCCTCTAAAACATAAAAAACAGACTTACCGGAATGTATTTATCCTTGGATATCTTTACAATATATTTCGGTCTCCCCTTTTGTTAACTCTCGTAATGGCTGAAGTTGGAGAAACAACCAAACATGGAAACAATACCGTCTTCTGACCGTCGCTTTACCGTCGAACCACAAACGGATTCTAGTTTCTAATACAATGATGCGTAGAACGATTGTAGAACTTTATTGATGCGTATCAACTTCAGACAGAAAACGATTATTGATATACTCCTTCAGAAGTGAATAATCGATTTGTTAATTGGTTGAACTTGTTTCTTTACGGCAGACTAACCCCTCGCTCCGTTGTTGCTTTTGTTACGAAAACCCGAAAGTGTTTCCCCTGTCCGGCCAAATCGAGGCTTGGAGGACCTGCCCCCCACCCCCCTCGTCTCCCGAGTGACGACATTGGGTGTGCCATTCTATGCTGTTCTAAGCAAAGCAGGATTGGGACTTTTTCTTTGATATGTTGTTCAAAAAATAAAACTCAATGCCACCCTATAAACTGACCTGGAGAAATACATTTTGGGAACTGTTGGTAAGGGCTTAATCACCCAATACACAATTGCTGTGTAAATCCTGAGCCCTGGGTCCTTATTTGTAGATAAATGGCCTTTAAATGAAAGATTTCAAAGTCGTGAAATCGGACCTTAGATGATGTGTAGTAGCAAATATTCAGAGGTGTAAAAAGTTAAAAGCTCTCTTTCTAATTAAGACGTGAGGAAAAAGGAGTTCAGATCAAAACAGTGATTAATTAAATAAAAGAGTGAAAAAGTTAATCAAATAAGTCCACTGGTTAGTTATGAACTCCTTTTACCTGGTCATTTAGGTCTTAATTAAGAACTTTCCAAAATTAAGAACACAGCAGGGGCATTTTACTTATACTTTTATACTTTTTGCACCTCTAATAATAACATAAATAATAATTTTATATGCATATAGCGGTCCAAATCTGTAAGATTTTTTTAAACTCTAAACCAGAAAACTAAAAGTACAAGTAGATGAGTGCGAATAATCTCCAGATCTAACAAATAACAATAGCAATTCAGTGTCGGTTTAGTTTTTTAGTAGGCAACTGATGTTTGGTTATCCATGAACAATTGATATCCTAAAATAACTATGCCAGGTTGTTGTTCAGTGGTCGGCTCTAGCAGTCTATTGTAAACAATCTAAAAGGGACGAGAGAAACAACGTTATGGCAAGGTCATTTTATCTAGGCTAGTTTATGTAAAAAATTGCCCAAAGCTACTAATATTACATAGGTACGTTCATACACTAACAACTGTCAAATTAATAAGTGATGTCATATTCAACTGTTGTGGTCTATAAATGTATCCTTATTAACACGCAAAGACAAACAACGTTCCATAATGTTTTGGAGTCCGTCCGTTAACAGAGCGCCAGTGTGCATGGGTCTGGAAGCTGATCCCATGACTTCCAATAATTTCACAGGAATTCCGACCTTGAACGTATACATAGCGGAATACTACAACTCTAATTTACTGTATTACTATCTGCAATTAGATTTAATGTCCGTAGTAATATCAGTAACAATTGGTTACCGTGCTAGCTTCGCGGTCTTGCTGTATTCCATGATGCGTGCCCATCTCCCTTTTGGACAATGTTTGTAAACACAGAAAAAGGTCTGTTCATATACACAAACCGAGTTATGTAAAAAGCTTCTTTTTTTTTTTTACATATTTTGACACAGATTCCAACCACAATATTTGAGAAAAGTGACCCAATTTAACAAATCGCACAGAAAAAAACATTAATAGAATTAAAATGAACAGAAATGCAATTCTTCTTATGGCGAAAAGTTGATACATCCCTACCTTTACATCACGTAAAATGGCTCAAATAAAATCAAGCGTACCAATACAGGTGCAGATATGTGGTGACCAGTGTTGGGGAACGTAATACCTATTAACAGCTAGTAGTTAAAAGTCCCCCTAAAGCAATTAGTTACGTTACTTAATTACTTGCTGTAGAAAGTTAGGCGTTAAATTACTTAAATACTTTAAGATTAGTTTTTTTAAGGCGTATTCAACAGCCTATACGAACAGACTTCAATACTAGGTATATCAATTGCATTGAACAACGAAGACCAAAAAAAACATTTGGGCACATTGTCATTTGAAATATATTCGCAATGATGTGCATAATATAATAATGTTTCATGACTTTATTCACAAGGGAATCATTACAAAACACATTTTTAAAATATTCTGAATAATCGTGTTTATGTTCATTTGCGATCAAGTTTGGTTGTCCAACAGAGGATGATTTGGGATCGAACTTGGTTGTCCAACAGGCAAGCGATTCCAGCAAAACATGACAGCAATCCCGGTGATTGGTTATAGGCAAGGGTAATAATGACGTAGTCAAAATTGTAAGCCGCTTCTAAAGCCTGAACGCGCATCTAAGCCTTCCGCTGCACAAAATCGCTTTTCGTAATTTTAAATTAATGGGAGCTGGTCGCGTTGTATTATGAACTTCAGCAGAAAGCGCTGGTGCTGTCTTTTTGGCATCCTTTTGTTGCAACTCGCTACTGGAGAAAATAACGTATAGCTACGTTGGTTGCACTGAGGTACATTGAGTAACATGTTATTATTTAATTGAAAATTAACTAGTAAGGGAATACTTACAATAAATAACTAAAGCGTTACGTTACTCGTTTGCGTTAAAAAGTAGTCTTACTACTGTAACTCGGATTACTTTGTTACACGTTAGCCCAACACTAATCAAAATACCTTGATAATGGCAGCTGATTTAGGTAGATAGACTCAATTGTAGTGGACTAGCTAAAGTCGAGAGGTAAAAATGACTGACTACACAATAAATAAGATTAGGAATACATAACTTTATTGAAGTATTACAAAACACATTCACGTTTAATTTGCTTAACTTCACAGCTGGATGTACCTTCATGGAATTATATCATATACGTTTTTGTTTTAAAAAATATCATTTTATAAAAAAAACAGTTATTAGTAATTTAGTATTGACTTGGGGCATCTCCCAACTTATGTCAGAAACAAGTATACCCACCTGCAAGCTTAAACACTCTGGTTTTACAGAGGATTACAGCACTGATCCTTCACATGCATTTAAACACAGAACTATAATGATTAAGCATATATGTATAGGAATACTATGAAACAGACATTACTCCCACTAATTAACAAGTCAGATGTTCTGGGAGGCTCAGAAACGTCCGTTGGTGAGGGTAAGAAGAAACCGAGGAACCCGGAGGAATGAAGGTACCATCGAGGAGAGCCAGGACAAATATGGGACCTGGGTCAGGAGGAATTTAAGGGAGGTGTAGTCAGTCACACGGCGACCTGAATAGGAACAAAAAGCAAACCCTGAGTAAAGAAAGTAATGCAGGGAGTGTAGTGTGTAGGTCTATAGACTAGACATGGTCCCCAACACACGTTAAGGTTTACGTGGGAAATGGAATGCATAAGCCTGCGACAGGACGTCCTATTTTTTAGACATCAAAAAAGTGATCCTCCATCTTCTGCATTGAATTGGTTGCACAGTTCCGATGGGAACCTTCCCTCCCCAGTGTTGTCCCGCCTCTCCAAGACCGTGGGGGGACCGAGACATTGATTAAACATTCTACATTAGGTTAATAGGTGGAGTTCTGCATTGAAATAGATTCTCACAAAAAACTTTCAAACTGAATAGTAAAAAGCTAGGTTCCATCTAATTGGTGAGATATTTTTATGTAGACAGTCTAACAATCACACACAAAAAAGTTTCCATCCAACTGACCTGTGGGGCAGATAAAGGCTACAAGTTCAAATTAGATTCCATGTATCAAATGCAGCACACGCGTCAATCGCTTCCATCATATTCAGTAACTCCACCTGTAGATTATTCTTTTAAACATGTCCAATGTGGTTTCTCTACATGTACTCCAGGCTTTGCAGTGGACAGGCTGATGATATGACTAGGCCATAGATTAGGCAAGATCAGAACAGGCAACAACAATGTTACTGGAGATTATGAAACCTTGTATTTTCTCGGCATTCACTCCCTGAGCGTGACACATTCTGACGGACGACACCCCGACAGAAGGGTGCAGTGCCGCCAACCAACACTTGTCTGGCAGGTCTTTCCATAAAACCTCTGGGATCTTGATGCATCTCAGCCTGTGCTGGTCCTGATTTAACCTAAAACATTTTTCTGGTCTATAATTCTGATCAAAATAACAATTCCCCACTTTAAACTAGTGAAAGGTAGGTGTTATGCTTGATCCAGTCTTGTAAAAGTCATCTTAAAAGTTCAGAGTATAATATATCAGGCACCTGAGGAATCAACGTGTTACCTATTTAAAAAGGTTAAAGCTTATTATTATTTAACCGATCTGATTACAAGAGAAACCTAGCTACATTTGGAAAAGGTTTACATTTTTTAAAGGTTTAAATTCCGATTCTGTACTCGTTATGGACAAAAATGCTATCATTGATGCTTTGAAGTACCATCCTATTTTAGCAGGCTCTCTATTTGGAAGACAATGAAAGTATACTACCTATAACAGTCTAATGCTACTAGTAGAATTTTACAGTAATTACAAATAGGTTCGGTTGTAGACAATTTAATGTGTAATTTAAGTGTAATGAGTGATGTTTTTTTACCGTCAACATCTTGTACCCTGTAGCGCCTAGCCAGGTCACAGGTCATCAACACTTTTCCTGATAGTGACATCAGGTTTTTATCTATAAAAAAGAAACAGGATGAAAAACAGAGGGTAAAAATTTGAATAACAAATCTGCAAGTCCAAACAGGTTGAGATGGAGCCCAGATGTAAAACAAAAAGCTCTTCAAAAGGATAGTTTGTTGAATTCAGCTTTAATATTAACTGTGGAAATAGAATGGTCTGTGACTGCATACAGGCTGCATCATAATGTACCTTTGGCCAGCTCAACAATGCACTTCCCACTCAGCTCTGTAGTCTCTCCATTGGCGAAGATTTCTCTGAACTGAAAAAAACAGGGGGTTCTGCAATTGTTAGGTTACTAGTTTAAAACAATATAAAAATGGATAATTAAGCGAATCACCAGGGCCACAGCCCTATTTAGGGTTAGTGATTATTAGGAAAATGATCAACAAAATATTCATAATGCAAATGCAAGGTACTGAGACAAAATAAATGTTTTCACCTTATCAGTTAAAATGTTTTGTTACTGGCAATTATCTAAAGACTTAGGTCAGGACTACCTAACCCTGTTCCTGGAGTTCTATGTCCTGTAGGTTTTCTCTCCAACTCTAGTTTAGCACACCTGATTCAAAAAATTTGAACTTAATCAGGTTAGTCACAAATGAGGTTGAAGAGAAATCCTTCAGGAGGCCACTCCATCAGACTCCTTAACCCCAATATTTACCTTAGAATCAACACCTGGTGGAGCCTCCTTCTCACTGAGGATTTGAGAGATACACTCTGTCTGAACGGCTCCGGGCCACAGGCTGACTGAGGCCACTCCCCTACTCCTCAGCTCCACTGCTGTGTCTGCAGCTAGCCGGTCACACTGGTTAGTATCAGAGTATCAAGTCAAAATTAGTGTGCATATTTTCTACAGCAGCAGTTACTGTGATTGGTTAACAAACGGAGGTTGCATTTCTAATGTATCCCTAACCCTGACTGCAGAGTGGGCATGTGACCTCTGCCCTCTCAACTGAGTCAGCCAATCACATTTGAAGAGTAGACAGCTCGATTGGAAAATGAACAACAATGTAAATAAGCTCTTATATGTATAAGTATACCTGCCAGAAAGTTGTGAATAAAGACATTGTGAAAGGGGGGTCAAAATGAATTGCCTTTAAAAATTGTTTAGATCTGTTCACACTTGTGATGTGTAATAATTGTACAAAATAAAGTAGACAATACAAATCAGGGACTTGATGGGGCAAACTCACCGCAGCTTTACCAACGCCATAAGACACATTGAAGAGATACCTCAATCCTCCCATAGAAGAGATGACAACAATCAATCCCCTGCCCTGTGCCACCATCATCCGTGAAGCATACACGGAGCAGAAATAGTGTCCCCTGCCAGACACAAATGTAAATTGGCAATTCTCACACAAATGTAAAGCACTTGACATTTGCCGACGTATGTGCTACTAATTTGTGAGGACACTGTGAAGTTGATGGAAAGCTGTGAGCCCGTCAGATTCCCCAAAACATGTGTCCATACCTGAGGCCAGTGTTATTTATGGAATCCCATATAGTTGGATCTGTTTCCCAGAACGTCTTTCCCATGTTAGTGAAAATATCCTGAAATGACAGATCATCATCATGAAGTTGTTTTTTTTGTGTTACAAATTCATTTTCTCCAAATGTCACTTCAAACAACAAAACGTATTTATTTGTACAGATCCTGTCAATAACTCATTGCAATGTATTTGATGGGCAATGGCATCCGTTGCCGTTTTCCTCCTAGTAATGTAACTGACCTGTACACCAGCATAGGCATTGTTGACTAAAATGTCCAGTCTTCCATTCTGCTCACATTGGATTTGATCAAATAGACCTTTTATGTCTTCATCATTAGTAGAATCACAGACAACGGGCACACAGTCCCCGCCCCTCTCTTTCACCTGCCACGAGTAGAGTAGGTAAGTGGGTAGTTTATAGATGGACATGTATGACCCACATTCCGTCCACTGTTGTTTTCTTTCTTACAAAATATTTAAAATGGAAATATTTGACATGTTTTGTCAAAATGCATCTGTAAGATATTTTCGTGCTTTTTTTCCACATGGAAGGAGCGTTAAGGGACTGAGCATGATGGCTCACCTGAATGGCAGTTTGCTTCAGGGTCTTCTCCTGGCGACCAGTAATGTAGACGGTGGCTCCCGCCTCTGAAAGCTGCAGAGCAATTCCCCTTCCTATGCCCCGAGAGGCCCCAGTGACCACACATACCCAGCCTGAGAGAGCCATCTGTTGATAAGACAGTGAGAGAGTAAGAGATTCAAATGTGTGTCAAAATCAACATAGAGTCAAACGTTACACTGGAGAACCTGAAATGGTTCCACCACACTGGCACTACAGCAGTGCTCTCTGTCTTCTACAAGTCACCATCCACAAACACTACCTGAGTACAAAAAGCATTTGCATAAATGCAACAAGATTTATCAGTCAACCCTTTCATGCTAAAATTTTTGAATGTGCTTTTGTGGATCGGTTTACATTTGTGCATCGAATTTTTATGTTAAGATCTGAGATCAGGTCACAGGTGTATACAAACATTAGGCAGTATTCCATCTCCACACAATTGGGCATAATTTAAAAGAAACTGCAGTTAAAAAAACCTGCTAACATACATAACATACGCAGAAATACGTTGGTGAATTACTTTTAAGTGAAAATGTGAATACAATGTGGGCAAACAGTACATCATATTTAATATGACATTATCTGATGAGATACTATCCCACAGAATCCAAATAAGCAGTTTTTCATCCAGACCCAAAAGTAGAACGAGGTAAGTATATAGATATACACAAAAAGTAGAGCTAGGTTGTGGAATCTTCTTCTTCTTTCTTTTGCAGGTTTACCTACTTACAAAGCATGTAGAGGTCTGTAATTTTTATCATAGGTACACTTCAACTGTGAGAGACGGAATCACAAAAATCCAGAAAATCACATTGTATGATTTTTAAGTAATTAATTTGCATTTTATTGCATGACATAAGTATTTGATACATCAGAAAAGCAGAATTTAATATTTGGTACAGAAACCTTTGTTTGCAATTACAGAGATCATACGTTTCCTGTTGTTCTTGACCAGGTTTGCACACACTGCAGCAGGGATTTTGGCCCACTCCTCCATACAGACCTTCTCCAGATCCTTCAGGTTTCGGGGTTGTCGCTGGGCAATAAAGACTTTCAGCTCCCTCCAAAGATTTTCTATTGGGTTCAGGTCTGGAGACTGGCTATGCCAGTCCAGGACCTTGAGATGCTACTGTAAAAAGTATTTTCTTGATCCTGCTAAGGTGGGGAACAATGCACAGCTGTTATTTTTAAATGTCCAATTGCGAAATTAAATGAAAGTAAATATTTTTTGACAATCAAGAACATTAATCTACAGTAATGGCATATCTATTGGTAGGACCTACTGAAGTGCCAAAATGCATTGTTCCCCACCTTAGCAGGATTAAGAAAATACTTTTTACAGTCACTGCATGTCAATTGTAGGAGCTTTTGAAATTACAAAGCTCTGTCAATTGTTTTAAAATTAAAGTGACTATAAAAGTGCATTATTGTCCACCCTCTCCCGATCAATAATATGCACGTTTATAGTCATTGTATTCTTGCAGTGGACTCTTCTGAATCTTGAAGTTATGCTGCGTTTGTATACGCGCCCACTAACAGCACCAGCCCCGAGGTCAATTTCATCTCAGTTTCGGAACCGATACGCAGTGGTAAGTTCTCCGCGGCTCGGAGATGTTACGCTCTGTTAAAATATGGGTAAAAAAGAACTGTGCAACATCGTATACACATTTGGAATCATAATATTGACCAATAATCAATGCAGTATTGGAGACCAATATTGCATTAATCAAATACTTCATTAAATAGCTACTGAGATTTGAAGAGCCGAATGTCCAATCTAAAACTCACTTCACCGCCAAGTAGCCTAGACACCATGAACATAATACACGTCTTTGTCGACAACAAATGTTTTTTTTTCTACAAAACCCTAACGCGTTAGGTAGTAATGAACTGTCAGGCAATAGAACATTTCACAACCAACGATACTACCGATCCATACTTGTAGTGGCGTGACGAAGCTAATCCTGCAGTAGACTTCACTGTAGAGAAGACAGACGATACAGACTCACTGCACTCCCCTAACAGCAAACAAATGAACATACATTTAACCGATCGAGGGTTTTGCCGAAAGATGTCCGAAATATTGTTGTCTCTTATGGTTTAGAAACGTTTGGGAACACCTTCAACCAAACTCCCTCCTGTGGTTTCTGTCCATACATGTACATTGACAATCTCTTCTTTGGAAATCAAACCACTAATTACGCAACCGCGCCTCAATGAGATCCTTTTGAACAATTCCTTTTCGAACCGAGTCGAACCGCTGGCAGCGGCGTTCTGCATGATCACTGGCAGTATTTCATACGTGGGTCTTCAGATACTTTCTCCGACTAACACAAATTTGTCTTAGAATCATTCATCTAACAGTAGATAGCGTACACACTTTTATAAACGAATATAATTCCCTATCCACAAACAAATACTATTTGACTGGTGTTTATAAACCGCTATTTGTATTAATATAAAAATATTTGTAGCAGCACACATATTTTCTTTAGAACATCTGAATTTGTAGGCCAAGATTTGTTTGCTATGTAGATTGATCCACAAATGTGAGTGAAGACAGAGACAGTTGGAGCAGATTTGAAACTGCGCTGAAATCATATTAACGCCAACAGAGTATCTTATACAACATCCCATATGTTGTCAATGGGCCGCGTGTTGCACTCTGGTTATAATGAGTACATTCTTTCAAGGAGTGAATGAGGGTCAATACTTAAGAATGCATTACGTAAACATTTTACAAATATTTTCCTAGATTTTAGGAAACAGATATGTTCTCTGTAATATTATATACCTTTTACACGATAACACAAACTCATTTTGGATTGGTGCTCAGAATTCTTTTTTCGAAATTTTGCTGGGCATTTGATATTGCAACCGAAGAGGATTGGAGCACTAGAATGTCAGGTTACACCTTCAATAAGTTATTTCCCATGATAATCTTTTCGTTTTCCTATTGTACATTTCTAATTTCTGAATAGGTAATAGAATGTGGTTACCACTACTGTGAATGCGTGCACTTTGTTGTGAAGTGTTTAGATGTAACGTAATATATGCTACCTAGCTTGTTAACTGTTGCTTGCTATAATTATTAAAACTAGAAGAGCAACAATTTCTGAGGAAATTCAAAAGTGTGGTTTCTGTCAAACCAGCTGTCGCTATGTTTTTGCCACAAACTACCCCTTTAAAGGACAGACTTTCAGCTTTGAGTTTTGTTTATCATTCTGAAGTTGTAAACAAATCTATGGACCAATGTCCAAATCTTTCACCGTATCTGTCTGTTGTTCTCAGCCAATTCCTTGTAGAACTGTTCATGTAAGTAGTTACACAGCCCCTACCCCACTGATCATAAAACCTTGATAACTTGATGTGAATTACACTATTATCCATAACATGAGCTGTGACATATTTGGTAAATGTGTCACTGTCCAATTATTTTAGGTATACTGCAGCTTGCTGGAGCGAACGTTACTTGGTGGTATGTAAAATTGTAAACCTTGGTTTATTAGCAGAGTAACAGTGTAAATTAAATAGCTAACATTATACATTTACATAAGTTAGTTGGAACTTACCCTGAAAGAATAAGCTACCAGGAACCAATCGCATACGAAGTTAGTCACCTTCACAGAATAACAACCAGTTTATTCTTTAGACCCTAACCGAAGAGAAAGATCATTAAAATGACTAGAGGGTATGACGCCATCATTCAGCGCTATGTTATTGGTTGGAAGACACCAAGACATTCTAGTTTAACAAGATGTCTCAAATAGCGCTATCAACTCACGTCAGTGGATCTTCATATCAAAAAGGAATTGTGCCAAATTTCTGTGGACAAATAAAAACAGATCTCCACACAAAACTTGATCCACAAATGCAGATTTGGCTAATCTAACGAGAATATGTTGAATGTCACAAATTTTGAAAACAACCTTTTTGTAATTTTGGTCGCAAAGTGCCTAAAAACAAGTTACAAAATGTTAACAATTTTATAACATAACTATAATGCATTACAATACATTGGCTACTAACAAACCACTGATGAATGCAACTATTTCGTGGCCTATTTTTATTGATACCAAGAGTTAGCCCCCTACCCCAATAAATAACGATCTGCCCACGTCCGTTTTGCACCGTTTTAACAGGCACCAAAACCAAATGTAATACCGTAATCCCTGAAACTACAAACATTTACTGTTCTGACTAGCGAAATGTTGAAAATTTGTAAGAGGTCATGGAACAAAAATTATAATGCGCTCATGTATTTTGTGGCTAAAAAAAACTTTAATGTTTACGTTTTTAAAGTTAACTTTGACATCAAATTTTTCTGTCCAAAAAGTCATATTCGGCTAACTGGAACCATTTTCACCGAAAATACGATGGACCGACACAATAGTGATTTACACAGGAAGTTCAATCATAAGGCTATCTTACTTTGACAACAATACCTCAGACGGGTGGATTAAGTATTTTCAAACGATTTCAATCTTATTTTATGCGGCATTCAAAATGTTGATCAAGGTTAAGGTAAGATCTGCTATTTAATATATGTTAATGCTCGCTAGTTTACAATTTTGTGTCGTCATCAAATCGCCGAAATGACTTGCTATTAGCTAGCTTGGTAGCTATGCCGTAAATGTATTCATCTGCAGAAATTATACATCCCGGTATATAACATTTTAACGTGTTATACACAAGTTTGACAGCCAACTGACGTAGATAATACATATATTCGCCGATAGTGTGAAAACTATTTTTAAATATTGCATTTCAGCTCAGGAGGAATTCAGGATTTTAGGGACTTCATTAAATATATACACCATGACATATTTAAATAGAAAGGGAAGTCTATCATTTAAATGTTAAATAAAACAATAAATAAAAAACATGTATCATATTTAATGGTGTATTTTGTGATTTAACGATTTATTTCATATTTCACGATGTGTTTACTTCATGGTTGCAGTCATTGTGAAATATGTCATTGCATCTGTCATTTTCACCCATCAAAGTTGGAAGAGCGGTCTCTAACGAATACGTTTTTTGCGTTTTATTTAGCTTGTGTATTGTTTTAACCATGCGACGCATTAAAATGTACACGTTTTTTTATTTATTCTTGTTAATCATCATCATCATTTCATGGTGTATTTATTTATTTCATAAAAACCCTCCATAAGTATATACTGGTCTGAATAACAAATGCTAATTTTCTGTTACAGACCCTCACTGGCAAAGAAATAGAGATCGACATTGAGCCCACAGACAAGGTATAAAACATCCTACTTTACATTTCTGAATCTAATGTACTTGCTTTCTATGTGTTATATTTTAATTTTACAAGAGATTCATTTCTCAGTCATTTTAATGGTTATGTATTCTGTTTATACACTCAAGGTGGAGAGAATTAAAGAAAGGGTGGAAGAGAAAGAGGGGATTCCACCTCAGCAACAAAGACTCATCTACAGTGGAAAACAAATGTAATTTCCCATCCTTACATCACAATCAAGTCATGAAATGTATGTTGCCTGTAACAGTTGCCACCATTACATCTAGGAAGTAGCTTGACACTATTTGATCTGATTTCACTTCACCCAATCCCTCTCAGGAATGATGAGAAAACAGCGGCAGACTACAAGATCCAGGGAGGCTCCGTGTTGCATCTGGTCCTGGCACTAAGAGGAGGGCTTGTCTACCAATGTCCCAGCATAAAAATTCATTCCTAGTAGGATGTGGGGCTGGGCTTATACCCACTGTAGTTTCAGTCATTGTCACCCCAGGTTTCAACACAGAACAGCAATTTGCCAAAATGCCGTGGCACTAAAATCCCTGGGCCTCAGCAAACAAAAGGACTTTCTGCTATGATTCCTCTGGTTAGGTTTTTCTTTTTTTTGTAACCACCCATGTTTACATTGTAAAATTGTAAGTGGGACACAGTGGGTGAGAGTTTGGACACTGTGGTTATTTTGCTTGTGAATAAAAGTGATGTTGACTATGATTGTTTTGCACACACACATATGTATGGGTGCTATTGTATGAGTCTTATTTAGCAAGGACATTGTACAACTACTTCCATACAGACCAGCTTATCAAGTCAAAGACTAGATATTTTTTATAACCTTTAATTACAAATGACATAGCATGAGAGTTAAAGGCATTGCACACAACATACTGCATTCTCCTTTCCCGTCTCCATTTCTTTCCCTGGTTCCCTTACGAGGGTAGTGGTCTGAAGGTTTCAGGTTACTAACCGATTACTAACAAGACTATAATTAATCTATCAGACAATTCTGTTATTACAAATTATTTTTAAAGGCAATTTTGGGCATCCAGTGATATGGCCAGATATTAGGAATATGTGCAAGTAAGCAGATAGCTTTGAATTTAATTACATCTGACAAGTAACTGAACGTTTTAACTTGAACTGCTTTAGTAAGTCGCTCTGGATAAGTGATTGGCTTAATGACCACAATGTAAGTTAACAAGTACATATTCTGATTGTGTTCGGCCCAATTTTGCATTCCTTGATATACAATTACATGTAATTATTGTAACAGACAGTAATGAGTCCATTCATATGCATAAACTGCACCCCAAAAATAACTGAACCACCTTGGTGTTGCAAGCACCACACTCTAATCAAGAGCTCCACAATATCCATTAGCTTGTCTATCAATTACATGGTATTGTAACAGGATTTGCACTACGTCGAGAACCGTCCATGGGTCAGACCAGTATTTCTCCTAGATTTAATTTCACAACACAATAGAGCCATATGGTATTGGGGGGAAATGGTAACGCCAGCCTGACTGTTCAAAATGCATCAGAAAGATCCAGGGATCAGAATTGGGGGACAACACACACATCACCAATAACATAGCAACGCTCACCTCAAAATAAAGTCTACAAACACATGAATCTGACTCTACTCCGAAGGGGCTCCGGGTGACGGGCACTGGGGAAGAGAAGCTGCTGAGTTGATGTTGAGGAGAGGAGAAGCACACCAATGGAAGGAATGGACAGTAAGTATGAATAAGGCTAAGATGCTGATCATGTGGCTCAGATTGACAAGAGGGCACTGTAAAATAAACATAATTCTAGGTAGGTAAGTAGTCCACGTAGTTGTTAAGGTCTGCTTGAACCAAGACTTCAAGCTACTAGAGAATCCCATCTGACCCAGGTGGACAGGGCTGATTGAACAAGGAATGATTGGACAAATCCCACTGGCTCAAGCTGACACCTTTAAATGATTGTAGTTGATGGATGTGACCGCTGAGGACTTGCAACTATGGAAACAGCAAAAACGAAAGCCAATACCACATTCAGTAGTGTCAATACCGAGTTCAGTAGTGTCAATACCGCATTCAGTAGTGTCAATACCGGTCTGTGTCCATACCAGTTGGTATTATACTATGGGAAATCTAATACCGGCAGCCCAGCCCAGAAGTTGAAAAGGTTGAATGGTGACAATGACTTTTAGAATGCCAGTCTCTGAAAGTCCAACTAGATTAATTTCTGCCATCTGGAGGGGGGCCGTTTCCATAGAGCAGAAGGGTCGGCCATTTGGAAAAGGAAAAACATCATCTGGGATCGACAGAGCATCTGGTTGTAGTGTAAAATAGCTACAATTACGTCTGGGCATGATTGACAGGCAGCTGTCAGAAGCTGACAGGCAGAACGGATTCCCCCTCCTGGGCCTGGTTGACGGTCAACCCCTTGCACATACACGGGCCGGGGTCAGCGTCTGTCCTGATGGGCCGGTTGGTTGCGGTGGTTATTTCCAGGCGGGGCTAGGAAAGGAGTCAATCTGCACGGTGTCCTGGCAGACAGAGCCCTGGCTGCTGTAACACACACGGACTCTCATCTTCAGGCTCACCTGGCAGGAAAGGAACCCGTGAAGGTGATGTTAATTGTGCGGGTCTTTGATATAGACATGTTGATTTTTGTATATATATTTTTTAAGTTGGTAACAAACTACATGAAAAATACAAAACATAACTGCTTTTGGATAACTGTTTTAGATAGAAATAATATGTCCAAATTGATATGAATAATCAAATCAAATGCTCCACTCGACATTAGACATAGTAATCAGAAATGAAATCGTTCGTCTTAAAGAACGTAACTGTATTCCCGATGGCAGAGTCACTGGGGCTGATTCGCTACTTCACTTGACTAAACCTTCTTTTCCTGTAATCCATGACACACGGTATTGCTTGTCCTGACCATGGACTGACTGAAGAAAGGCAAACCTTGTTCGGGTTGTTGAGCAGAACCGTCTGAGTCACCAGGCCTAAACCACGCGCCGGGATGACGTCACCACTCGGGGCCTTCATTTGTAACTGGACGCTCTAAAGTAGACGGGGACGACAGACAGATCAGCGGCCTGTAGCAGGGCCTGGTTCCCCCTGGTGTGACCGCGCGGCGGTGAGCACTTGAAACGGACCTTGGGCACTGCTGCCTGCAGGGTGAGGCTGGTGATGTCGCCCTCGGTAGAGTTGGTGGCAGTGAGGGTGATGCTCATCCCCGTGTCTGTCTGGCTGTCAGTCTGTAGCTTCAGAGTGACACCGTTCTTCTCATACACTTTAACACTAGGCGGAGCTTTGGGAACACAAGAACAAACCATCCACCACAACGGCGCTCATCATTCTTGAGTAATGTTCTCACAGTATTTGGTCTCCCAATTTGATGGTGTCCAATTAGACTTAGTCACGACTGGCTGCGGCACACCCTGGTATTAGTGTGTTGGCACTACGTTATTTTAACTTCGAGGGCATTTCAGAACATCTCACCCAATAACATAACAATAACATATCAATGACTTATCAATGACATATCAATGAATCCATGATAAATGTGTCCTGTAGAGTTGGTTTTAAGCTGCTCACAAGTTCAAACACCAAATGCAATGTCTTAAATTATAGCTTCCAACGGCTGCACTCCTCTTTCGGCCTCCCCTTCCCACTGCCTGGCAGCAGCTCTGTGTCTCACCAGGTGAGACGTCCAGGCCTCCCAGCAGGTCCAGTAGGTCTCCCCCAGACGTGCTCCGAGCTGGCCCCGGCACCGTGTGGGACAGGCCTGAGCTGGGCACCGGCTCCCCAGAACCACCTAGCAGATCTAACAGGTCACACACCTTGAAAACAAGGGAGGGATTTCACACAGATTTACATTTGACAGGTTTAGCCTGAAGTGATGTCTTATTTAAAAAATCGATTTAAGTTTACTTTGTTCAGCAGGTCAATGATTACACAGTCCCCAAATGGAGGCATATCAACAGTTACGTTTTCAAGATTTAGACGTTTAGTAGAGCAAAAAGTCCTATTATGTGGCGTTTTGCATACTTCCCGAGACTGTATATTCATTAGACTGATTTGACGGTCTTATAAAACTAAATTTAGAAAGGGCACAAACAATATATAATAAATAGACA
Organism: Novumbra hubbsi; assembly: GCA_016801125.1. Lineage (NCBI taxonomy): Eukaryota > Metazoa > Chordata > Actinopteri > Esociformes > Umbridae > Novumbra > Novumbra hubbsi. The sequence continues at coordinate 28,184 of JACXGK010006097.1, forward strand.
AAAGCTTTAGACCAAATCCAGATTGCTGTTATTTTCATCCCTTACCTGGTTACCAGGTTCCTTGGGCAGTACTACTTCCTGTGTCAGTTTGGTTTGCTCGAGCTCTTTGAAAGTGCCCCCTGCTAATTCTTCGTTCGTATGTCCTGGTGAGCTCTTGTCAATCACTGGCATTCTCTCCAGGACTGCAGCCCTAGGGGAGGCAGATCTGTTAGCAGACATGGCTACCATGATGAAGTAGAATCCCTTACAGAAGAGATGTCACACTTCCTGTTGTCGTTTGGTCTTAAGATATATTAGTATGTGCGCAAATCATTAGTTGTCACCAACAGTAATCTACCAGGGTATGTATGAGGTTATGGGCATGAGAACTGACTGAACTCAACAAAGGAGATGGGTAACATCTGGGGCCAATTACAGACGGTGCCCCACACACAGTCCCAGGTACCTCATGTGGTCGTATTTCTTAAACAAGGCGTTGTACTCCACTGCCCTCTGCTGGAGCTCCACGTCGATGCAGCTGCCGTAGATGCTGACGATGCTCCTGATGCGACTGCCAGACAGAGACGGGAAGAGGATCGGCAGGAAACTATTTTAGTATTCTCTGTATCAGCAATGAGCTTCCTCAGTCCTCAGCAACTAAGTCCCAAGATCCCAAAGACCGACGTGGCAGAATACAGACGCTGCTGTGGTGTCCGTAACAGTGTACTGAGGGCTGGATGAAGATGCTTACTCTACGTTATGGGTTATACGTGTGCTCAGTTTCATGGTTGCTGTGAGAGCAAAGCCCCTGGTTGCCGGCGACGACATATGTGACTGTAGGACCGTTTCCAAGGCGTCCAGGACATCATCCTCTGTCACCTATTGACAGGACAGGGGGACAAGTACAACTGTCTGAGCTGACAGTGAATAATGTATTGTCAAAGGGTAATAAAAAGGTCTGCATTAGAGCATTCAAACCATCCACCCCATCTACCTGAACTGGTTCAGTCTCCTCACACTCTCCCCTCAGCAGCAGGTCACCATACTCCCCAATACACCAGCATGCCACCTGCACCAGAGATTGCTGAACACACAGACAGAGGCACAGGGTGGCCCTTAAAATGAGCACCACCAAATTACTGATCACATGAAATAAACATCTCTACAAAAGCCTGTAAAAGCAACAAAATAACTCGAGAGCGGAGACATTTGAGTAAAGAAACATTCCAAAATGGAACGACATCTCCGCTGAAAATACGAATGCAAATATATAAATACCAGTGTCCTACCACAGAGATGTCTGTAATCAGGGCTCTGTACAGCTTGTGGACTGTGTAACAGTGCAGTTCTGTGGCGGTGGTGATGAGCTGGATCAGGTTGGGAACAGTCTCGTCCCTCACATCGCCCCCTGCCTGAAAGAGATGGTACTACTTTCAAACACCAGAATGACTAGACCAGCGCCTGACAACCTGTGGTCGATGGACCATCTGCAATGGTTTCACCAGCTAGTCTGACAATAATACAGATGGTATAAATAATGAAAATGTAGATCAGTGAATATATATAGTACCAGTCAACATTTATTTAGATCTTTTTAACACTTTCATAAGTGTTATTTCATGGTTTTGATGTCTTCAATAGTATTCTGCAACATGGAAATTAGAAACACTAAAGGAATACCCTTAAATGACTGAATGGGCATGTCAACGTTTTTGTCATTTTCGACCAGCAAGATACAGTTCATCTTAGGGTTCTGGCAATAGGTGGCCACTGTTGACACAAGTTGTGCAGCGGCACTGAATCCAGGAGACTGTGGTACAGTTCTGTAGTATTTACCGTGGTGAGGACATGCAGGATGGTGTCAATGTGCCAGCGCTGAGAGGGAGAATACCTGACAGAGACACAGTGGTGTTTAGTGGTGCGGTTCAGACACACAAGCTCTCTCACACACACACACACA
>JACXGK010006098.1:0-23091 GCA_016801125.1 Novumbra hubbsi
TGTCTAGGGTTAAGAGGGGGTGTGTAGTGTAGAGGGGGCGTCTAGTGTTAAGAGGGGTCTTCTGGTCTTCCCTCAGACTCTCACGGTTGTGGTTAATCTAAGTAGCTCAACCAAGATGGTGGTGCCGTCCCGCAGTTTAAGCTTTCTGGTTCTACTCGGCCAAAAACCCGCCATAATGAAAGTCCCTTCCTCACAGTCATGTCTTTGTTGTCTAGAGACAAGTAAAATGGAAAATTGTAAAAGTGAACGGCGCTTTCTTGTCAGGAAGTGTTTCATCCCCTCATTTTGCATGGCTGGCTGCTGTGCAAAATGAGGGGATGGAGGGTACAGGAGGAGGGGGGGTTCAGACTGGGTGTTTTTGTAAAAGCACTTTGTGACAACTGCTAATGTAAAAAGGTTCTTTATAAATAAATGTGATTGATGGATCCAGGCGTATTGAAAGGTTCAGGGGGATAGAGGGGGTCCAAGTGGGATAAAAGGGGTCCAGGAGAAAAGAAGTGGTCCAGAGGGTGGAGGGGGTCTTAAGCAGATATTAGCGTCATTGATATCTCTCACCTTGGTTCCCTGAAGGAGGGAGCCGGGTACCGACTGAGGCCTGGCCGGGTCGCGGTACAAGCGACATAGATGTCGTTCACGCCCCCCGACCAATAGGGACCGCTGCTTAGCACAGCACCGGGGGGGTTGTAGAGCACCCGGTGGGTATTGATCTGGGCACGACCGTCCTGGCTGGCACAAGCGGGCCCCCCGCTCGGGCCTCTGACAGCATTCGAGGGGTAACAGTAGGAACCCGGGTTTGGTGGAGGCGGGAACACTGTGTGTGTGTGCAGATACTTGCGCTGACACTAATTAGCGACAGCGGGGAGCAGTGGTCTCTTGCGTGAACGTACCCCCCGCTGGGCTACATGCTGCCTAAAGACCCGCTCACATCCGCCTCCCTCTGAGGCAGGTGAGGGAGACAGGGAGCATGGAGACGGCGAGATGGCGGTGTGTGCGCGTGTGTGAATGTGTGCGCGCGTGTATGTGTGTGTATACACCAGAGGAAATGGTAACGTTTATGAGGCGTTGCGGCAATTATTTCCTAGAATGTTTGCTTGCAGTAAGTAATGTTTTGTCAGTAGTGGCTCTTAATTAGGATTGGGACTGAGGGCACTGCGGCTGCTGTACAGGATGAGTCCTGTTCTATTGTTGGTGAAAAAATAAATTATAGTAAAAATAAATGCAAGAAAGACTGAAGGAAAGAACCGCTGACATACCGGGACTGTCGCTCGTCGACCCAGCTGGGTAACCTTTCCCGATCGACGCCAGGAAGGCTATTGTCTCGTTGGAGTCTGAACGTTGCCGTCGTTTCCGAGATAATCGTTTGCCCCGTGACCTGTTTCGCCTCTGACTTGCTTAAGTTAAGCATCCCAAACCAGTGAGCCTGAGTTCAAACGGCCACAGTATGCGGTGCGGCTAAGTGTGGGCTATTGATTTCACCGGGCTTTCTCTCGTAAATACTCTTCTGCTTCCTGCAGAGTGCGGGTTATGCAATTCACCTTCCATTGTACAGTGGGCGGTATCTCAGCTGCGATGTCCACCCACTCATGTTTACACTGTAGACTAAGGATTCATAAATCTGCTGTTCACAATAACCGAGGAATACAAGTATAACAACCCCAAATGTTTCAACCCGGCGTTCTCTACTCGCCCCGATCTGAACATCGAACCACGTGGAGGGGTCTCGGATATGAGAGGGAAAAAATGTCTCCCGGTGGGACGATAAGGTTTACAACCGGCATGAATCAAGTTGTCATTTCCAATTTCTGCCGGAGTTTAGCATTCAGGGCGCAGGTCCTTGCGCTGTGGTCGGCCTACTGATGCTGTCGGGTCTATGCCCTCTTTGTGTGGTTGTCTCCTCACACACGGGTGAACACTGTCCCTCCGATACCCACAGACACCTCTCACTTTGGGGTCTGATGTCGGCCTAGACGCGGTGATCTAGAGGACGCGTTTCCCAAACGACAAACAAGGAGAACATACGGTGCATTCCTGCAGTGGCACTGAATGACAGGTCAATCTTTTTTGTTGTTGTAAGGAGACTAGAGAGAGATTTCACTTTGCCCATACAGAGACGTTGTCTGTTCAGAGTATAGAAGCCATTCTATTCCCTGAAGCCCCTTCCAGGCGCCCTTGCATGATCCTGTATGTTGAAGTCCTCGCCAACAATCAATCAGTTATGCCCGTTATCTGGTCAATGCCCAGGCTTGAATCAAATCAATCCTATTTTTATAAAATCACTTCGATCTTTTGAATACATCATGATAACAGTCAGGGGTGTACGGGCTTTGACATGACAGCTTGACTGTGAAGTTGTCTGTGAAGATATCCCCTGGACGTTGAGGGCCAGCTTAATTCTACCTTTCCTGTCCATTTCTCTTGTCAACACATACGTTGCTGTGACGAGACCGACGCATAAATTCAACAAATTCATAATCCAACGGAAATTCGCAAACAATAATCCCAAAACTGCATTTGACATTTTTAGAAATCACCCGGGACCCACTGAGAGGTTACATGTCATATTTTTGGTTTCTAATAAAACGAGAAAGAAATCTGATGCAGGTGTCAGTTAAGAATTGACTACTTTAAATGACAATAATCACTTATCCACTGCTTCAGAGCTTGGAGGACAAAATCCTTTCTTTCCGTTGTAATATATTGATAACATTAATACTTACACAAAGTTATTATGAGGACAATGTGTATTTATTGGGCTTCCAAATCGTATGATGGACATTTATATTATTTATACATTTATACAGTCAACATAAAGTCAACATATATATATATACATCCCGTCTTGCCGTTTAATAAGTTGAATAATTATTAATTGAGCGGATAACATATGGTGTTTTAAAAAAATCAATTTCGAACTCTTTTAGCCCACCTGGACCCAGTAATGCCAGACAAAACAAAACAGTCATCAATGAACAGTCATATTGTCTCAACGGTTGCGGCTGCGATGAATAATCAACACGATAAACTAGCAGCTCAGGGTTTCATCCGTTTGTCATAAATAATTTGGTCTTATAATTAGCATTATTACACTAATGTTTATACTGTGGTGAGCCTACATTCTGAACTTCGGGCAGCTCTTCTATGATTATCAAATTGTGTTCAGCAAAGGTCAGAGAGCGACTCCGCTTTTGCTCCACTGACACAATCATCTCAAACAATCAACCAATGGCCCCTCCGTGTACCGACCCAAAGGCCACGCGGACGGTATTGTGACTGCACAAAACGTTTCGTTGTAACATGTACCGGGCTATTTATATATTGGGACGTGGCGACGTCCTGCTGTCTCCGTGCTCTGGATTTCTGAAGGCAAATAAACGGATACAAATCAAACTACACTTACAAGCAGAACCATCTGGAGCAACGATGTTGTGCAATACAATGTGTGGCCCGTCTTTATAACATATGGACACATGTGGCTATGTAAGATTATGCAAATGAAAGAAGTCTGTTACCTGACCACATAAATATAAGTTATTCATAAGACCATGCAAGCAGCAATAGTCCAATTGGTATTAAAACTAAGCAATGTGTAAAAAAGCAATAACTTGTCAAAGAGCACACTATATCAAATGCAAATGTTTTCCGACCTAGTGTACGGCTAATGATTTCAAGAGTGAGTTGGCTCAGGCAGACCTTCCTGTTTGTCTGAAAAGAATCCCAGAATCATTTAATTTCAACCCTCTCTCTTTTCAACCCACTTACAGTGCCTTGCCCTTCACTCATACCAGAGCTGCTAGTTAGAAATAGCATTGAGTTCGATAATTGGACAGATCTACCCGTGCTTGCCTCATCTGGTGGAAAAGCAGGTTGTTGGATTTTGTCATTTTGCTCCCTTACTCTGGATCCAGATTACTCAGGATCCCAGTTACTCTGGATACTGGTTACTCTGAATTCCGGTTACTCTGGATCCCGGTTAATCTAGATCCCGGTTACTCAGGATCCAGGTTACTCTGGATCCCGGTTAATCTGGATCCAGGTTACTCAGGATCCAGGTTACTCAGGATCCAGGTTACTCTGAATTCCGGTTACTCTGGATCCCGGTTAATCTGGATCCCGGTTACTCAGGATCCAGGTTACTCAGGATCCAGGTTACTCTGGATCCCGGTTAATCTGGATCCCGGTTACTCAGGATCCAGGTTGCTCTGAATTCAGGTTACTCTGGATCCCGGTTAATCTGGATCCCGGTTACTCAGGATCCAGGTTACTCTGGATCCCGGTTAATCTGGATCCAGGTTACTCAGGATCCAGGTTACTCTGAATTCTGGTTACTCTGGATCCCGGTTAATCTGGATCCCGGTTACTCAGGATCCAGGTTGCTCTGAATTCAGGTTACTCTGGATCCCGGTTAATCTGGATCCAGGTTACTCAGGATCCCGGTTACTCTGGATCCAGGTTACTCTGGATCCAGGTTACTCAGGATCCCGGTTACTCTGGATCCAGGTTACTCAGGCACTCAGACTTGTGACCCGCCCACTGCCTCAAACTTAGCTATAAGTTTGGTTGGACAAATAAAACGTAATGTCTAAAATTGTCTAGCTAATAACATGTCTGATATGTATTGTCCTTGGATGTAGGGAGGTTTGTATTTAAATATTCAGTCTTTCATACTTCTCGTTTTAATTGTATTATAGTTAATATGCTCTATATTAACATATATATATATATATATATATATATACATATATATACTCCACAAACTCCTGATAAACAATGGTAGCTTTTTTCCTGAAGATACATTTTGACAGCTGTGCCTTTACAGGCAGGCAACAGATCTATAGGGGATAGTAATGTGCTTATCTTTCTTTTTGCCTTTCATCTCTCAAAGGATCTGTAAATTGGACGGGTTAGTGTGAAACTGTCAGATGTCTAGCTTCAGTCTGGCATTTGATTGATTTGCCCATAGATTGTATTCGTTATTTATTATAATGCAGACGGCTATTCTCAATTTATGATCCACATTTCTTCTCCAAAACATTTTCTTGCAGCAGTTGCTCACTGAACACTGCTTTTTAATTTTCCTACACCCACCCTTTAAACATGTTCACTTTCAGCTGAAATCATTAGTTCGGTTCGTAAGATGCGGATGAGAAAGCGGCCCAGAGAGGTGAGTGGCCACTGAGCAGATCCGCCGATGTGGTGGTCAGTCAGTTGGAAAAGACCTGTAACTGACACCTGACTTTATCAGCTCAGAATGCTTCAGAGTGTGTTACCACACACATATACACACACACACACTCTGACCAACACGCACCAGGAAAGGACTGTCTGGTTAAAGCAGTAGATCTCTGGGAGGTTGGCCCATTATTGGACTTTAATGCAGGTAAATGGAGTTCTGGAAGGGGGATGTTTGCAGTGATTTAAAGTGCAATAGTCTCATCCTGCCTGTTGCATTGCATTGCTCCAGTATTTCTCCAGCATGAAGACAGAAGATCCTCTCTAACACCCAGACTGCATTGTTTCCAGCCAATTGTCAGTCAGCGTCAGTGACAGGGCTCCAGTCTGGGGAGACTATAGTGTTTCTGTCTTCTGCCTTCCTTCCATCCTCTCGTTATATCTTCCTCTCTGCGCAAGACGTTACTGTCTGATTCCAGCTTTCATGACAACCAATAGCTCACATCTGTCAGAGATGTCTCCAGCCTGATGGATGTTAATGGGGTTGTCAATTACCCTGCCACACAGATTTATTATGGAAAATATTAAATGTTTCAAATATTTCCCAACAGAGTGTTATTAATTGAAATGAAAAAAAAATCCAGGGTTTTACTCTGCATTTGTATATCATCTTAATATACAGGATCAGGCTCGTTAGCGTAATGTTTATCTTCACAGTCTTCGGATTCTAAGAATGTGTGTCAGTGAGGAAAACTGCCCCGTTCACCATTCATGAATGGTTTCCAAACCAACTTCCCAGTCATGACACACACACACACGTGACACATGCTCGTAACTTGTGCTACTCTCCCGGAAGACGTCATTGCCCTTATCTTTGAGAAGCACCCCTTCCCCACAATACAGCCCAAGGGGACCATGTCTGCATGCCCTCTGTCACCGCTTGACGGAACGCCTGACGCGTGTCCTCCACGGAAGCATCCCTCCGTTGCCGGGGAGATAAGCATTGTCCCAGAGAAGATTCCGCTGCACCAATTCTGTGACCTTGGTGTATTTCCAGATCATTCCTGGGGTCAATGACCGAAACAAGTGCCCAGAAACGCGTCACCAAGTGTCGGCTATCTTAAAGGCAGTAAATATATATGCATACACAGATGACTGTCAATTACACATTTATTAGAAATGTCAAACTACTGACCAGTGATTTTTGGGTCAGCTTACCTCAATATTACATAGGTAAGCTGTCAATTACAGAAACTAGCGGTTCAGGGAGGTAACAGATCTAAATCTGCATGAACGTAACACCCCCCACTCACCAATTGTACACCATCCCCGTTCATCTTATGACAATAGGTCTTAAGAGGCTATGGAGGTGGGGAAACTTGTAAGTATGGTGTAAAATCACAATTGTGTTAAAGCATTGCCTTTGAGAATATAACATTGGCTGTTGAAGAAAGGTTGAGTCTGAAGCGACCGTGTGTCACATTGTTCGAGGCACAATAGGCCAATGTACTGTTGCTACTGGACTAGGTCAACGCTCTGTGCTGGAAAACCTTAGTAGAGCGTGGGTGAACTAGTTTTGTGGTGCTAACGCAGATCTCCCTTTTGCCTTTAGACAGGAAATTAAATAGAGTTCTTGTTCATTCAAAAAGCATTTGAAGCATAGGTCAAGATGTTCCCTCTAAAAGCTCCAAAATCAGGGGTTAGGATTTTCCCTGCTCACAGACATGCTGTAAAGGGGTAAATGTAACTCTTCAGCTATCGTGAAAAAAAGGACCGGTTTCTAGTACATTCCTTCAGCACGTAATAGTACCGTGTGACACTGGGCGCAGGAATGTAATTCTGCATTACCAAGGAAATGAGTAACGGAAAGCAAACAAAGCTCGTATCTCTCGCTCACCCTCTCTCATACCATTAAGTGGCAGTGTCAGAAAGATAGAAGGGGATGGATAGTGAGGTGGTTGAGTTGAAGGTGCCTGAGATGTCTATAGAGATGTCTATAGAGATGTCTATAGAGATGTCTATAGAGATGTCTATAGAGATTGAGTGGCTTATAGTGTGAGGCAAAAACAGATGCCAGTGAGGTTGCGAGATGGCAGTTGAAATATAGGACTCAGGGAGTGACCGGGGAGTGAGGGTTAAAGAGGGGAGTGAGCTGGGAGAGACGGAAAGAAGGGAGTGATGGAAAAGGGGGAGTGAGGAGGGAGTGACAGATTGAGGGGAGGGAGAAGTGACGGGAAGAGAAGGAAGAATGATGGAGAATAAAAACAAACAGAGAGGGTTGGTGGTGATGGAGATTGCAGAAGAATGATGGAGAACGAGGGAGGAGGGAGATATGAAGAGATGACGGAGAATGAGAGAGGGAGAGATGATGGAGAATATGAAAACATGATGAGATGGATCCAACTCCCTGTGATGTGATGCAAGGACAGGAAATATAATCACATGCATAGATCATACTGCCACTAAGAGAAAGTATGAATAAGGAAATAAATATGTTTGGTCGTGTCCACTCTCAAACTGTGACAGATAGAGTCGTACATCACTGTTATTCCATAACTGGGAATTTCGGCTTATAACAAAAAGTCATGGAAGCATCTCACTCAAAATGGTAATTTCTGGGATATTCAAAGGTATTTGCTCTAATCACACAGAAACGCACTGAACAGTTTCTTCTTCACCCCACTTATCCATCTGTGCTTCAACATAGTAGAAAAGTTACCCAGCTGCGTCCAATGGATTTATACCACTGTATCCAACAGATTATCTATCTGACAAATGAGAGGAACTCAGACTGGTGGGTTAATCTTTTGGTCTTCTCTGCGGGGCTCTTTCATAACTAATCCCAGTTTTTTCATCAACACACTCATGAGAAGGTATAATTTTTCCCACCGCTTGTAGAAACAGGGACCCGGTCCCTGAATGAAACCCAAAAGACAGCATTTCCTTTTTTACTCTCTATTCAGTGTTTTACCTATTTTAATTTATTCATCAGTGGAGCACCACTAAAGGGTGATTCCCGAGTGGTGGGTTTGTGCTGTGGGCGGGACTTCAGATTTGGTCCATATTCAAGTGAACCGCCGCCATGCTTACTTGTGAAACCATTTCCTACGTTGTGGCCTTGAAACTGTTAACCACACCGCCTCATCAAAAGAGACGAGGGGTTGTGAGAGGAGAGGAAAGTGGAGCAAAGGGGGAGAGGCGGGGGAGAGAAATAAAGAAAAAGAGAGGGAAAATAGCAAAAGAGAGACGGAGCGAGAATCAAGGGCATTTCACTTGGGACTTCGTTTTTTCCAGAGCAAGCATCGGAAAGGAAGATTCGATATGGCTAATTTGAAAGGGCATATCTATTTGAGGGAAGGATAAGCTGAGATTCTAAACACAATGTAGCAAAACAGGTTAGAAAGGCAAAAATAAATGCATCTTTCACACCCGGAAGGCTCAGTTGGAGAACTCTCTTGACATAAAGCTAAAGAATGCTCAACATGTTGAATGTGTTTCCAACACCAATTAGTTGTCCAAACATTGCGAAAGGTTTGACAAATTATTATAATGTGTCTATCTATTTCTGTCCCCAGACTTGAGCGCTGGCAAGAAGACCGCAATGCAACGCGCCAGAGACCCGGAAAGGAAGGGAATTGCGCAATGGCGTCACTGAGAAAGCCCGGCAACCCTCTTTTTCCACCAGAATCCCGGCGCTGGGCTGCCTTGCGATAGATTCATGTCAAACATCTCACGGTTGCCGGTCGCGCCGCGTTGCCGGGAGTAACAGGAGGACCGCCCATGGAGATTCCGCCTTCCCGATGTTCCCCGTGCCGCTGACGCGCGCCAAGTAAACAGAAATGCCGTCAAAGGTCAGCTGCTTCTACTTGTTGACGGTTGTTTGCTGGGCTAGCGCTCTCTGGTACCTGAGTCTGTCCCGCCCCTCCGGCTCTTATGTGGGCCAGCTGTCCATCCCGATCCGCCAGAAAAGCCAGCTCAACAAGAACGCCACCGTTAGCAACATACGGACTCGGCCGCTGAACCCGCACGCCTTCGAATTTGTCATCAGCGAGCCCAAGAAGTGTGAGGCGGAGGCCCCTTTCCTGGTGATCCTGATCAGCACCACCCACAAGGAGTTTGACGCGCGCCAAGCAATCCGGGAGACGTGGGGCGACGAGAGCAGCTTCGGCGATGGCCTCCGTGTCCTCACGCTCTTCCTGTTGGGTAGGAACACAGACCCGGTGCTCAACCAGATGGTGGAGCAGGAGAGCCAGATCTTCCACGACGTCGTGGTGGAGGACTTCATAGACTCGTACCACAACCTCACCCTGAAGACCCTGATGGGCATGCGATGGGTGGCCACCTTCTGCCCCAAGGCTCAGTATGTCCTCAAGACGGACTCCGACATCTACGTCAACATGGAGAACCTGGTCTACAACCTACTTAAGCCCACTACCAAGCCGCGGAGGCGCTACTTCACGGGCTACGTGATCAACGGGGGTCCTATCAGAGACATGCGCAGTAAGTGGTACATGCCCCGGGACCTGTACCCCGAGGCCAAGTACCCGCCGTTCTGCTCCGGGACGGGCTACGTGTTCTCGGCCGACGTGGCAGAGCTCATCTACAAGACGTCGCTGCACACCAGGCTGCTCCACCTGGAGGACGTGTACGTGGGCCTGTGCCTTCGCAAGCTCGGCATACACCCTTTCCAGAACAGCGGCTTCAACCACTGGAAGATGGCCTACAGCCTGTGCCGCTACCGGCGCGTGGTAACGGTCCATCAGATCTCCCCGGAGGAGATGCACCGCATCTGGAACGACATGACTAGCAAGAAACACCTGAAGTGTTAACCCGCCGGCGGCAGTCAGTGCCAACGTGGGGGGGGTCCTGAACTCGTTCTTCTTTTTTACTCGCTGCTGCTTTCTCATTCTTCTTCTTCTCATCCTCTTCCTCACCTCCTCCACATCCCCTCCTTTTTTGTTTTTTTCCTGTCACTGTACAGCACAAGGCATTGGGGAAAAGTTCTGTGTGCACAGTCCCAGGGACGCTTCACCAGAAGCCTCTTTTATATCGCACCGAGTATACGCTCTGCTGTTGTAACTTTTTCAGCTATAACGGAGAAGTGTAACGCTACAGATGATTGTAACGCTGTTTATGAGTGTAAGGCGGTAGAGTCAAAGGCAAACCTTTGGTTTAAATGTATCAGTAAAAATCTGCTAACGTAGGGCTGCCAAATAATTTAAATAATTACTGGTTTCTTAAATCATGCCCTAAAGAAATTGTATTATTTATTTATTTATTTTTAATTATTATATTATTGGCAGAGATAGTATGCTTTGATTGTAAGAGACATAAACACATAATAGTCCTCAATGTTTTTATTGCTACAGCATTTACCAGAACACACACTTATATAGCGTGAATGCTCTCTATGTTTTATTAGGAAGACTCCTCATTTCTGTGCACTAACACGCACGCATGCACAGATGCACTTCTGTTTTTCTGGGGACCATATACACAGAAATCCATTATCTATAGTCCCTTATTCTTCCCCTAACCCTAAGTCTAACCTCAATCACCTACCTGCAACACCTAAACCTAAAAATAACCCCAATTCTAACAGTATGCCAAAGTGTATGTTTTTCCTGGGCCAAACCCCTAAGCTGAAAGTCACATTTGTTTTAGCAGGGACTGGCCCTAAAAATCTTCTGGGGACCGATTTGGCAGGTCATGCAGAGCCAGGAACAGTACAGAGTTTGGCAAATATAATGCAGATTGCCAATGTGAAAGAAAATCTGGCTCTATGGACACAATTAAACAAAGAGCTTTTAAATCTGTTGAAAACAGAATACAATATCAGAACATCAGCCATGTGAGTTAATCTACAGCCGATGGCAATTTATCTGTGTTTTCAACATAAACTCATCACCCGCTCATTAGACTTTATGCCTGAAAGCTATTACAAAAATGGTAGACCAATGGAGTTCTGGGAATCAAAAAGCATTCAGATAAGACACTGTAAACATTATTTTGCTAACTTCTTATTCTGTCGGTTACAATTTGTGTTTCTGTCGATAATGCCAAGGAATGTATTTGTTTGGGTCTAAGTTTGTGTAAATGTTTCTTCAAAAGTGATGCTAAAAGCTGTGTGCGTTGTGGATGTATGAACACCACAACAGACACAGACAGCGTTGCCGCAGCCACAAAAACAAACAGAGCCCACGCTATAGTGTTGTGTGCTGCAATTCAAAGGGTCCGGGTAGAAACATGTATGCTTAAATACAGTAGGTTCCATGTGGTGAACAAATGTTGAAACGTGATATAAAATGTTTGTATTATGTGTTATTAATGCATTTGCTTAAAACAGCCCTAGGTTTTTATGATTCATTGGTTTTACCTAGACACAGGTCACTAAGTCAATAGGCCTATATTCTGAAATGTCTTGGATGAAACCGTATCCGTAGATATAATGAGAATTAAATACCGTGCCACAGTGCAACCGTAGCTCATGCCGTAGCCATGGTTGTGTACACAATGAAATGACTGAGACACAAGCGTAGAATAGCTAAGATGCTAGTAAGTAAATTTAGAAATACCAACATATAAAACAAACGTGAATTATCTGATATTGATCATGAATGTTGACGTAAAAGCATGAATTCAATCTGTATTTCTGAAGTATAGCCTACGTTCAATCGCACAATTAAAATATACTGGTAATTTCTAATTGAGGCTACGTATTGCACTAGCGTTTACAAAGAATGTGCCATTTAAATAACAAGTACTAATATTAACCCATGTGATTAACAGACTGTATATCGCGCTTTTCAAGGACACGAATATGAGTGCAGTGTAATTGCAGTACAACCTTAGCTTGAATGCACTTTCTGGCAGTTATTGCAAACACGGCTTCCAAAACGTCAAAGCTCACTGGAGCTCAACGCACGTCCAATGATGTTTCAACTGCTTCCAATCTGCGGTCTTTTCCGGTTAGGCCAGGCTTCGCATTCGCGGAAACGTTGCCTCTAATTACGCATTATGCAGTCGAACTTCAGATTGAATACAGATTGAAGCCCGTCGTTTCCAGACTTTGTATATTAAATTGGGATATCTTTGTGGATGTAGCCTACTGCTTCAGGTGTCGGTCATTGTGGAAATACCATAACGCGCACCCAGTGCTACGATGTGCTGTACATCCAGCCCACAGAGCCTAGCCTACGGCCTAGCCTAGTTGACAGAACGGTGTGCACATTTCTAATATTGTTAGAGCTGGAAAATAGGAACTACTGTATGGACCTACTGTATGCTATGACGAACACGGTTGTCTCCGCAGAGTTGTAAATGATTGTTTTAAAATCAAACGTATTTTCTTACTGTGGATCCGACGTGGAAAACATACCTTTCAAGAAAGATTTTCCTATGGGATGTTCAGTACACATGACAATGTAAAGGTATTAATCACATGCATTCCCGGGTGAATTTTATTATATATCTGTATGTGATGTGCAGTTAACTATTCATTGCTCGAACAGCCCTGGCACGAAAAAGACTGCAGTGTTATATTTTCTATTACTTGACCCAGCTATCTGTTTCAGTACAACTGAACCAATGGACGCATTTCATGAAACACTTATTTCATTTTAGAATGTATTACTCTTTTTCAACATACTTGGGATTTAAATGCTGTAATTTACTGTGTTTATGCCTAATAAGAGTACAGTTTATTGTACAATTATTTATTGTGTTTTGTTCCAATACACACATTAGACCCAGTTCCGGTATACCAAATGATGACTCTGAATATTAGTGTATCAGGTAATTAATTTATAAGCAGTACTGGTTAAGATTGCCCAGCAACCCAACGCGTAGACTCTATATAACAGTCAGCACACCACTGACGAGTAACTAAGCTACACTGGATTCTCATGCCTTATTTTCGCGCGCGCTCGTTTTTGATTGTGGAAGTGTGTGTGGTGTACATAACTACCTTGTTCAGTTGCCGGCATGTTCGCTGTGTGAGTTTTGACATGTGGGTTATGTGACTTGAGGTGGGCAGGACTACAGTAATTGGTTGTTCCGGTAGTGGGAGCAGGTTTGTCAGTTGCCGACAGCTGTGCGTGTCGGCAGCCGGAGGTGAGAAGCCTTTGAAACTCAGGTTCACTTACATGCCTCATGGGGAATTCGGTACGTTTTAAAAAGTCAGAATCTGGAAAGTGTCTCCTTTTGGAACACACAGACACAGAGTGATATACCATTAATGGTGCCTTTACGAACAATGCTGCCATGAAATCCTTGGTGACGGATACATTTTGGACAAAAGTATCGGGACACCTACACATTACACCTACAGGAGTTTCTCATTCTAAATTCATAGGCATTAATATTGCGTTAGCGACCCCTTTTCCACTCTTCTGGGAAGGCATTCTACAAGATTTGGAGTGATTGTTGGAATTTTTGCCCATTCTTCCAGAAGAGCATTGGCAAGGTCAGACACTGATGTTGGACGAGAGGGCCTGACTCTCAATCTCCGTTCTAGTTCATCCCCAAGGTGTTCGATAGGTCAGGACTGTGTGCGGGCCAGTCAAGTTCTTTCACACCAAACTCATCTAACCATGCCTTAATGGACCTTGTTGTTGTGCACTGGGGTGCAGTCATGCTGGAGCAGGGAAGGGAATTCAATGATTAAGCCCAATACTTTTGTCAATATAGTGCAAATTCAGGTCCTATCTCCTCTACCCATAATAACTGTATTCCTGGACACTGTTGCAAAAGAATGGGATACTAAATATGGATATAAGTTATAGGACCTCTTCATTCATATTTTTCCATAATAATAATTGGAACAAATAATGGAGCATCATCCACATTTTGCTAGAGGCATATGAGACACACGATAGTGTTATTTGCTATTCTGTAAATAGGCTGTATTAATTATTGTGTTTTCCGTAGGTGTAGTAATGTATTACTGATAAGAAAATGAATTAGAGAGAAGAGATATTTTATAAACAGAGACAACCAGTATAAAAATTACAGAATGAATAATTTGATTCATAATATGGCAAATAATATACAGAAACTAAACTAAGAAAAATGAAAAGAACTAGGGATATCTAATCTACCTATTTCTAGCCTGTGATGACAGAACAGTCTGACCACAGAGAAATTCAGAAGACCAGTAGACACAGAAGAACAAAGAACAGCAGTAGAACTGAAACAGAACAACACAAAGGGCTTTCCTCATGTTCAGCCACTTGAAACAGGAAGGGGATGAGGATAGAAGTGAGTGGCTGGGCCTGACAGGATGGCTGTGAGTGGCTGTGATTGGCAGGATGGCTGTGAGTGGCTGTGATTGGCAGGATGGCTGTGAGTGGCTGTGATTGGCAGGGCAGCTGTTAGTGGCTGGGCCTGGCAGGATAGCTGTGACTAGCTGGATTGCTGTGATTGGCTGGGAAAGCGGCCATTATCAATCCTTGCCTGCTCATTCAGTGAATTGTGCAGCCTTTTTGTTTATCATTTTTTCTATAGGGGGTATTATGTACAATACAATACAAATTTAGCTTTACAATACAAATACAATACAAATTTAGCTTAACAAAAATAAATTATGAGTTTTGTAAGAAAGCTGCATGCTTTGTAATTTTTTGGTTGCTAATGTGGCTTTCTAAAGACTAGTAGAAAAATATACTCATACAAGTAAAACAAGAAATATTGACAATATATGTTCATTCAAATTAGGGACCAGTCGTTATTGAAACAAAAATTTGGACATATATATAGTTACAAATGAAAACTATGTAAAAAAAAATTAATTTATAAAATAAAATATAAAAAAGACACATTTGTGTCTAGCCTACCCAGGCAAACGTACAGTTATGACATTGTTTAATGTTCTGATGTTCAAAACACAGTAAATTAAGCCAAAAGCATGTAGCTGGCTTGTTTAAGTATGATAAATAATTGGTTTCAAGGTCAAGGGAATTTTCATATAAGGAAATCAGTAAACTAAGAAGACAAACACCTTAAGGCCCAAATATATACTGTAGATTTCATACAAGAGACATGTTTTTTTTGAGAATACTGAAAGTTTGATTTAAACTAACGCAATCACTTTTGTACATGAAAACACCAAATCCAACTCATTATTCCATGCGCTGATCACATCTGGTTCATGTTGTGAGCTGCACACAGACCTGGAAAGCATCCCAGTTCCAAAACAAATTAGATCAACTTTACTTCAGTGTGATTTACGCCCATCCCCAACCCCTCATGGACGAGACTCAGGGTTACAATACACTTAGCAGGCAGAGCTTGTTTTTGAGAACATGACCCAGAAATATAATATTAGACAATATTAGTGTATGTCTTGAGGAGGCTAAGTTATTTGTCGAACATGGGCCATCATGCTCCAAGAGCTGACATTTTACTATACATTGGTCAGTGCTTTCAAAATGATCGACCATGGTACTACTGTGGAGCTTTCATTCATACCAAGCCACCACTGTGATATTTCTATGTAGGGCAACAGGTACCACACTGATCCGTCAGAAATAACATGATAAGGGAAGGCACATGGCAGAATAACAGAAAAATGGGCAACAGCACTGTTATCAGATAACTGTAGTTGAAGGTTCACCCGTGTGTGTTTTTTTCCCACTGGGACTCCGGGCCATCGGTGAATGAAGGAAACATAAAATGACTACATACGCGTTTCTAAGGAGACTGGGCAGCCGATAGGTCTGCCTTTAGCAGCTGATCAATTAACCGAAAGGTTGCTAGATCGAATTGGAGCAAACGAGGTGGACACGTACTGATGTCCTGGAGCCTGGCACTAATTCCTCCTAAGTTGCTCTGAAGGAGCTTCGGCTAAATGACAAAACAATTGAGATGAACACAAGACTATAACATCGGACAAACTGCCACAGCAGCTGTGGATAAATGTGGCTACCATGTAGCCCTGGCACAGCACCACTGGAGACGTTGCCATATACTGACCAAATATACATTTTAAGTGCTTAATAGGGACATTACATTCATTAAGGGGACTGTGTGTAAATTAGTAATCTCAATAATATTATCATTGAAAGTTTGAGGGTGCACCAAATAGAACATTTCCTTTCAGGGGAAAATGAATAGGTCCATGACAACAAATATGAAGAGTGTGTGAGTTGTTCAATAAAAGGTCCTGACCAGTTCTAACCGAGACCAGATTAAACAGAATTTGGTAGGATAAACCTTGGCTGTCAGACATAAGTTTAAAGCACTATATCGAAGTACCAAATGCCATAGTCTGCGACAGTAGAATCACTATGTCGGCTTGGCTCATGGAGAAGGCTGTCCCTCCTCCAGATGCTTCATGTTGCGTTTGATTGGCCACTGTCAAAAGGGCAGAGCCTATGTTACACATACGCTGTCATCAAGGGCTGACATGTCAGTTAAAAAACATTTTTCTTTGCCTTTTCTCTGGCTATTTTGACCAACCACAATTGCGCAAAGGACCAATTTGGACCGTTTAAATTGAAAGGTGTAGTTTCAGTACCGTTAGTGAAAGTGTCTCCGGGGGCCTTTCATGGAACGTACATTGAACACTTCCTGTATCCTCAGCATTGTGGACAAGCCACGTTTGCAGATCTAGTTTCTATACAATAAGAACAAAGTCCAAATTACTTCTAAAGATTCTGGAATGTTTGACGACATACAGTGTTAAACAGAATTTGACAATTGTGAGATCTGAACGACTGAGAGGGGTTCTGTTTAATGTTAGTTCAGTCTGTAATTAACAACTGAAAGGTTTGCTAAAACTAGACATAGTAGTGGCCGTAGCGGCCTGCCACCTGTGTTAGCTGTACTTAATGTTTGGGCTTCGTTGCCTTGGTATTTCATTTCATGTAGTTAGCGCGTGTCTATTGAACTACTACACACTGTCATTACTGGTTCGCTATTAATTGCATCCCATTTTGAGAAAAAAAAAGTGAATTTACAAAGCTGCCGCTTTTAGCACTGCTAAAAACCTTTAATGTCCCCCTCATTTTAACAAAACACAGGCTTCTCAAACACTCCACAGTACAGATAAGGGTCCGTTCCAGCAACTGCAGCCAAAATTGCTGTCGCAACAATACAGACACACACAGTCATAGAATTGTGGTGTAACCTCTTAGAAGGCCCAAATGAAAGACACAGGCTTAACAAAGAAGCAGCCAATGAGGTGGGGATAAAAGTGTCCTGGGCTGTTGGCGTCATTTAGGAGACCCTGGAGAAACCCCTGATGACGCCATCCTTGTTGACGAGTAGCTTTTGCTGCACACACGGCCAGAATGGCGATCTCTGCATTCTTTCTACATTTCAAGTTTCGACGTGAGCATCTATCACAAATACTGTCTCGGTCCTGTTAACGCACGTGCACCAAAGCACAAGGGAGGCGTAAATCCGAAACCACATCAAGCTGTAATCGTTCACGCGACAAGGAAATTACTTTGAAAGGGACAGCTTGGTGGCAGCTATACCCCAAACAAAAAGGACTGAACAAAGAAAAGGGCCAATGTTTGTGTTGCTCGGTTGATGGACACTGGTCTCGGGTGCTGCTCAGAAGTGTTCTGCATTGGAGTGGGTATTCTGGCAATAGCACAGTATTATTTAAAATTGGAATAATATCCCAGGTTTTGCAAAAAAACACTAAAGAAAGCCTGCGCCAGCTACGACCACTAGACTTGAGCCTTTCCCCACGAGTCATGTTCCCGTTTCCCCCGCTAAACCACCTTGGGGGAAGAAAAGGCAGCTCGGTTCTAACACGCAGTTGACCAAATGATGCAAGATTTACTCAAGTGTTTGAGGGACTGCCGTAACTCACGCTCTCTGGCCGGGCAGCTGCACAGCCCCAGTTACCGCCTCAGAGTGGAACTGCCGCATATTCTCTTGCTAAATATTACTATTGTTACCAAAAACGTCCCTTAATATATAATGCGATTAGCAAGTGGGCGCGGTGGGCTGGCATTCGGATTCCGTAGTGTGCAGAGGGGAACGTCTGCATCTATTTCCGAGAAGGCATTGATAATTCCAACAGGGAGAAGTTATCTGTTTTCCTGAGTGCTGTTGAGTGTGTGTTTGTGTCTGTTAGCATGCCTGTCTAAGTAGGCATTGGTATTCATCTAGCAGGGGATTTGGAGACGCGCTGGCCCTGCTCTATTGAGAAGGGGGCTCGCATCTCACGTGTTGTGAGTGTGGAGGAAGCTCTTTGAGATAGACGTGATCGGAGATTAGGCAAATTTGATTCACCACTGTTGTTTGCGAGGCAAGCTGTGTTGAGGCAGGCTGTGTTGAGGCAGGAGAAAATGAACACAGTCTGTTTTGACGTCTGTCGATCATAAGCGATGTCCGTGGTTAGGTATTTCAAATGTAATAGAGGTTGTATTTACAACTAACGTTTTTTGTGGGCATGTGTGCATGCTTGTGTGTGTGAGAACAAACATGCACGTGTGTGTGTTCACATTTTACAAACCTGGTGGGGACCCACAATCCAAAAATGGATACTACAAAATGCGAGTTTGTGGCTAACTGCCATGTTTAATTAACTTTGTTTACCCGTTAATGGATTTTTAGTGTGATAAATATGCATGGAACAAAAGTCCATTTGTGCGGTTTGCAATGCTTTAGGGTCGTATTTGCAAATCAAATCAGTGGAAACCCTCTAACAGAAACTGGCTTTGGGTTCTAGCTTTAGCTTTTATTATTTACATTGAAGCATAACTATCATGTCACGCCTTTCATTTCAGTTTTCAGACAAGGGATTTTCACGCAACGCCCGGTTGCCCTAGGATTTGTGACGGCAGACCTGAACACGAAGCCAAGGCATTAAATAGTGTATATAACTCTGAAGCATTTGCAGAAATTGTCTCAAACCTATGTTTTATTTGTAAGACGTATTATTGACATTTTATCCCTGAAGCTAATGTGATGCGTGGTTCACAGAGAGCTTGACTACATTTGGAGACATTCCGTGTGTAACCGTTAGAGGATCAAAGGCCTGATATTCACTGCTCGCTAAAGACGTATTATCTTACTTTGTGCCTCAGTCAACTCTGACTTACAGTGCTCAGTTCATTTGTTATTCATTTTATGTCTCTCTGTTCTCAATGCCGCAAACATGCATGCATAGAAAAAAAGATATATCACTATGGGTGTCTTTCTACCCACTCGTTTCCTCGTACAAACCACAAACCCGGGACGAAAACAATTAAATAATAATCAATGTTGAATTGTTCCCTAAGTGACTCCATCACGCCGCAAACCCTTGCTGTGGGGGAGTGATGGGATTTGGCCCCACGTGAATTACTTTCTGTCATACATAACAGACAGATGAGATTTAAATGGGCCACATACATCAGCCAGAGTGCAGGAGGAGCGCGGGAAGGATCTGACAGAGATAAGTGTGACACCTAGGGAATCTGAGGGATGCTCCCACATTAAATTAACTATTTACTGCCCGCCACATGGGCCGGTGGTCTAAGCACAACAAAGCTGTGCGTTCAATCCCCGTCTTAACTCTTCCCCCTTTCTCTCTCCTAGCCTCCCACGTAGCTTTACATCTTCCTAAATAAAAGCAATTATTTGATTTGCTTACAACCAATCTGCAAATGCTCTACTGACTATTTAGAGACAATGACGGTTCTGTTCTAAAGCAAACCATAACCATAACAAACTTTCTCTTTTTTTTTTATATATAGTTTGCTGACAGTAGGAATATCTGTAGGGTATATATCCAGATACAGTGTAAAAGCATGTCCAGAATATGTCCTAATACAAAAAGTAGTTAAGTATGGACTAAACCTAGCTTTGGGAAAAAAAATATTCCTTCCTCCTCTTTGCCAATATTTCTTTCTGCAACACAATGTAAACCAGTTGACTGATATTTACGGTAAGCTCAGAACTGTTTCTGGACACAGCAGACCTGTCTCAGTTGTCTGCGCGAGGCGGATACACCCATTGAATTGATGACCATGATTACCCAATGTGATTCACGGAGAGGCTGATTCAGACGACTTCTCATGCTAAACAGACCCGGTGACACATTTCTTTCGAAGCAACTCCATTATGGAAACCCGCTATGTAGCATTCATACCACATTGCCTTGTGACAAATAGTTTATGGTTACTTTTGTCACTGTGAAGCTGACATGACTAACTTTCTTCCCACTTCTTCTCTGTGTCTCGAAAACGCAGCAGGACGCTGCCTCACAAACGCCCGGAGCTGTTGGTCCCCGACGACAACTATTGGGCCTTATTCCATTGATCACATAAGCTGTCGCTCAGGGATCTCGACTGCAAGGGGGCCCCAAACTGCTAGGGGCCGCCAGGGGAGGGGGGTCCCCAAAAGGCTAGATCCGGTTCTGGAAACAAATGCATCATTCTTAGTCTGTTGTGAAAGCATCGTCTGAAGGGTCCTGGCTAGGGTAGGAATTATTCACCACACTGAGTAAGTGGACTTGTGTCATTTGGTCCTCCCTGCAGGGCCTGTGTTATAGCAGTGTTCACAGTAGTGTGGTGAACCCATCCAGACAGCTTAGAGGGTTGTACGCTTAGTCTACAGCGCAAGCCTATGGAAAAAACTGTCTTGCTCTCGCTATATATCATGCAACATGTACAATCTAGTCCTACGTTGGATTGTGTTGACATCGCTGTCCAGGCTAGTTGGGATGTTTTCTCATCCAAGATTATTTCCCATTAATCACGGTCATTTTTTATCTTGGACGCAGCTCGAGTGCCCCCAATTAGACCTTATCAGGAGAGGATTAAGTGCCAGTTGCTGCCGAAAGGCAAATGATGCATATTTGCTTTTGATGCTGAAATTTGAATGATCTCGGCGAATGGGAAATGATACAACAGCAATCGAATTCACTGATAGCTGAGTGAAAGTGTTGACTAATTATCTGAGTTGTTTGATATTTCATTCAGAATACTGTGTGCTTTGGAGTAGAAACAGTTTGGATTATTACCTTCCATTGCCCGGAGCTGCCCTCAATATGCAAGTCACGAAAAGTAGAAAGCAATCGGAAAATAAATATAATCTCATCACCTTCCAATAGTCTTCTTAGTTTCATGAGGAGTTTCTTCTTAGTCTCATGAGGAGTTTCTTCTTGGCCTCACAAGGATTTTCTTCTTGGCCTCATGAAGAGTTTCTTCTTGGCCTCACGAGGAGTTTCTTCTTGGCCTCACAAGAAGTTTCTTCTTGGCCTCACAAGGAGTTTCTTCTTGGCCTCAAGAGGAGTTTCTTCTTGGCCTCACAAGGAGTTTCTTCTTGGCCTCACAAGGAGTTTCTTCTTGGCCTCACAAGGAGTGTCTTCTTGGCCTCGCAAGGAGTTTCTTCTTGGCCTCACGAGGAGTTTCTTCTTGGCCTCATGAGGAGTTTCTTCTTGGCCTCACAAGGGGTTTCTTCTTGGCCTCACAAGGAGTTTCTTCTTGGCCTCACAAGGAGTTTCTTCTTGGCCTCACAAGGAGTGTCTTCTTGGCCTCACAAGGAGTGTCTTCTTGGCCTCACAGGGAGTTTCTTCTTGGCCTCAAGAGGATAGCCCATTTGTGATTGCTCTTTGTTTAGCTTTCTTTAAAAGTCTTGAAAGTCATCAATAGTAACGATACTCGTTTATGAAGACTCAAGTGGGAGCAGTTCCTCAGCCGTTCATTAACAGTGTGGACGTGGGCGGCCGAAGAGTGGGATTAGGTGACTCACTTGGGACCCAATTAATCTTGATTACAATCCTGTCAATATTCATCCAGCTCTCCAATGGACCTTATCTATTTGCGGGGAAAGTACACGGGCAACCAAGCTCACTGAGTACTGAACGATGGAGTTCCGTATGAAATCCCTACGGACAGGGAGGGAGAACGGGAAGGAAAGTAGAGGACTACCTTTTTGTTAAATGCTTTCGAACTCGCCGACATTTTGTGAAGATCTCAACGCTAATGGGAGGATGTGTATTTCTGCTGCGAGGCGACTAGCGTGTGATGTCATTGCCGAGGTTGTCTCTAGCCCCACTATTGGATGCTGCTGGGTCACAGGAGTGCCTATGACTCTGAGTGACAATCTGGTATCTCCTAACTTTCACTCCTCACTATGCGTCTCTCCTCCAAGGCTCCCTCCATCAGACATACAGAGAGGTATGGAATGTTGGCATGTGAAGCTGGTGACAAAGAGAAGACAGTGTGTGTGTGTGTGAGAGAGAAAGCTTTAGACAGGGAAAACAACTTGGAAAACATAACAGGGCTATTCCTGGGAAATCTTTGCTGAGGAGAGCAGGCTTTCCTGTCATGAGCCAATCTGTTATCCGCATTCTGCGAAAGAGGCTCTGCCTTCAGGAAAAACAGTCCACATTCAAACTGCAAATACAAATGAATAAGGCACGTCCAATCAATGTCTATTACGTCTGGCAACTTTCTCCACCATCAATACTTTACAGCTTTGTGGGGTTGAAAAGATAACAAGATTTTCAAGGTAATTTAATAAGCCTGAATAGTATCATCAATTTCAATCGGATTAAATGTGTCCCCTTTGAGACAAATGCATTTGCTTCTCTCGCCCCATTCAAATGCTAATTACAGCGTGTGATTAATTTAAACAGAAACCAAATCACAATGTGACACAAATGAACAAAAAGGAATTTCTTTATTTGTTTGTGTTTTTAAAATGGCTGATTCACCCTGTACCGAAATGTGTAGGGAGGACATACTCAGCTATGGTGAGAGGACTAAGGATGTTTGATCCATCTGATTGACCGGCTAGAGATATATTCCCACCTCACCAATAAAAACACATCTCTCTATTCATAAATACATGTACCTTATCGCAGATGGGATTTAATTCCAGATCTAGGGACAGTTCTTTCCACAGCTATTGTCAGCACCTGGCTGAGCTGATTGGAATGTAACATCTCAAGATCAGATCTCAGATCATCTTAAC
>JACXGK010006099.1:0-30202 GCA_016801125.1 Novumbra hubbsi
CACGGGGGTCTACTGTAGGGTTCAGTGTAGAGACACACGGGGGTCTACTGTAGGGTTCAGTGTAGAGACACACGGGGGTCTACTGTAGGGTTCAGTGTAGAGACACACGGGGGTCTACTGTAGGGTTCAGTGTAGAGACACACGGGGGTCTACTGTAGGGTTCAGTGTAGAGACACACGGGGGTCTACTGTATGGTTCAGTGTAGAGACACACGGGGGTCTACTGTAGGGTTCAGTGTAGAGACACACGGGGGTCTACTGTAGGGTTCAGTGTAGAGACACACGGGGGTCTACTGTAGGGTTCAGTGTAGAGACACACGGGGGTCTACTGTAGGGTTCAGTGTAGAGACACACGGGGGTCTACTGAAGGTTGCATTCAGGATTGCGCTCGTTCACACTGGTGTACGATCGTCCATGAAAGCGGTATAGTGTGATTGAGTCTAGTCAGTCGGAATGATGCAATACATACTGCATAGCCTACTGTCGGCAAGTGGATGAAAGTTAACTATTTTAAGGAAAGATACTTACGGAGTTATTGTTACCCATGGGGAAAATTGTTTGGCCGCAAAACGCTACGTAAGGTGAACTCCAGTCCTTTAACTTTAGGATTATATGAATATTTGTTTAACAAACATTTTTTTGGTAAAGATTATCTTGACACTGTTATGGGGATATTTTTACACAAATGTAATATTATTTTGACACTTCAGTTAAATTCTGTTGACACTGATATAGAATCGTTTGGTCTGACATTTGGGGTAAAGGTTTGCAGTCCCTCCTGACCCCTGCTGGTTGCTCATGATACTGCAAGTGACAATTTTTTAATAACAGCTCTAGCAGAGCCTCAAAACAAGGTCAGACGGTTGTCTGGGAGAATTTTAAATGTTCTCTTTCAAGAGAGGTTGTAAAACTATACGCTGAGGTCCAGAGTCTAATGCTTTTCTGTTTTACCTGATCATTAATTGCCTCTAGTCTCCGTGTCTAAATCCGTCCCTGGTTAGAGGAAGATAAAAAGCTGTAGAACAGGCTTACTGGGATAGAGTTGAATGAAAGGGATATTCAAAATATGATGTTTGCCGAGTCTCCCCACCTCCCTCCCTGCATGAATAGAACCAGGCAATAGCTTATCCATCACCATCTAATAACTTCAGAGCTTATTCATCATCGTTATCCTCAACACTAGTCAGAGACAAATTTCATCAATGACACTGCGGTTTTGGTGTGGCGGGAATGAGTCAGTAGATGGAATCCCCGTCTGGTTGGTCGTTCCAGACTCGCAGCCAGACGGAGAGCTGTGCTGGTGACAAATCAGCTGCCTCCGCTGAAATCACACACCGCTACATCTTAGTCTCCTCTATGCCAGACCAGCGGTAAAATATTGTCCGTTGAGTTTTTCTTTTTGCATCGGGTGACGCGTAACCCTGACATTTATTTAGTCTTTTCTGAAGCTTTATTATCCAAGGTGGTGTGTTCACAAACCCCGCGGAGCCTAAAGAGTGTTAAGGGGGTAGCGGTTCTGACCCCAGTGTTGACGTGGCTCTGTGAACTCCACGGCAACATGGGTCTGTCTGCTGGTTGTCTTCCAGGTGCCTTTGATGAACGGTCAGATGGGCGGTCCGGCGCGAAGCCAGGCACCCATGGCCCGCCACCCGTCCAGGGAGCAGCTCATCGACTACTTGATGCTCAAGGTCTCCCATGGCCAGGCGCCACAGGGACCTCCTGCTTCCCGGGCCGGCCATGACGCGTTGCAGCAGGAGGTGGGACGGAGGGAGTGGGACAAAGAAAATGCATTTTATTCATGGACCTAAAATGACTCGTCCGGAATGTTCTCCTGGGAACGGAATATACAGCCTTTAAATGCAAAGTGTTGCAGTTAAACTGAGGAATGTGATCTGTGTTTGTGTTGCAGATTCGTGTGAAGGTAGAGAAGAACCCAGAGCTGGGATTCAGTATATCAGGAGGAGTGGGAGGACGGGGAAACCCGTTTCGTCCTGACGATAATGTATGTACACTCATCCCTGCAAAATGGCTGCTCTTAACTGGAACTGTTGATGTAAAGCCGGAATTCTCTCATAATACTGAATTCCATATGGTACACTGATATTTAGTTTTGTTTGATATCTTATTTTCAAACATTAAATACCCAAATCATTTTTGTTAAGGTGACTTATGTTGGAAATAAAAATAAGTGTATATATATTTTAGGGGCGGTTATATTTTAGGGGCAGTTAAAACTAGCTTTGCACAAGGTGTCAAATGATTTTTTTGGGGCCTATTCTGTTTGGCAGATTTCCTTCAGGTTGGTGGAAAGTCACATGTGGACTGTCATTTTCCAATAGTGCCACAGATTCTCAGTGGGCTTTTTGTTACTTCATCACTTATGTCTGTAGAAGGATCTTTGTTCTTGATTCTTCAACAGTGGATTTTATTTAGAAAATGGGACAGACACTGTTATTGTTCAATGGTGGTGCACAGCTGAATAGTTATGCAAGCAACGTTTCTGTTTTTTATTAGTCATATAAATATTTCCATACATAAAACCAATGTTTTTACAAAAATGAATATAATGTCAAACAGCATGGCATTTTAATGTACCATTATTAACTTGGCTATATTAAAGAATTGGTCAGAAGTTCAATTCTTACACTTAATGTGTTAGACGTAATTGTACTGTGAGGCAAGCAAGATATACCATGTCACCACTTATTTTATCATTATAATTGTAAGCTGTACTTGATATTTCAGGTGTTGTTAATCAATTAGATATTGATAGGAGTGCCGTTAACCAGATGGGTGTTATTTCTCACAGGGCATTTTTGTGACAAGGGTCCAGTCTGAGGGACCTGCTTCCAAGATCGTCCAGCCTGGAGACAAGATTCTTCAGGTAAACCCAACGCCGTTCCTCCTGTATGTCAGAAAAGGTTAAGATACCTGTTAGCGCTGCAAAAAAAAGTGATAACATACTCCAAACCACTTATTTAGGGCCATTTCACTTCTATACAGCTGTTACCAACATATAACAATGAATATTTCTATGAAAAACATTATTTTGATTGTCTTTGTGCGGTACCGCCTTTTACATTTTTGATATCCTTTAGTGAACACGTGGACTCCCTTCTTGTCATGTTGGCATTTCAGTGCTAAAAACATCCTCAGAGGGTTACAATATTGTCTTAACAGTTACAAATAAAGCTCCATTTGCTATCCTGGTGTTTAGCTAAGTAACCCCATTCATTCAAGCCTCTTTTCTCTCTCAGGTGAACGGATACAGCTTTGTGAACATTGACCACGGGAACGCTGTGGCCCTGCTCAAGACGTTTCCCAGCACTGTGGATATGATCATTGTCAGAGAGGTGGCAGCATAGAGACAGGAGAACACAAGAACCCAATGTCCACTTGAGTCATATTTTTCTACAGCCTGGACTATGAATGGAATGACTGAACTGCTTTACGGTGAAGAGAACCTTTTCGAGCTGTTGGTGTAACGGGGGTTGAACCACTGCGTTACGTGGACTGGGGGGGGCGAAGCACGTGTTGTCTACCTGCTCATCTAGAAGAAGCTGCCACTCTGGGATATGTAGCCCTGTTCTTTTTTTACTGTGTGAAAGCCACCGAGGTGGTGTGTTCTCCCACAACACAGATAAGAAATTGTTCTGTACAGACTATGAAACATATTAATAATTGATCTCCATAAAAGCAAAGTTTTAGTTGCTGTGGTTAAGCTTCCATTTTGGTTTACCACAGGTCAGGGGTCTCGGCCTCCTCTCCACCTTCCTCTCCTGACATCTTATTTGCCTTTATTTTTTAATTGTGTCTTTTGAAATGTGTAAATCATGTCTAAAAAAAAAAAATCTATACTAAGGAGCTACTCAGTGCTTTCTTTTAGTGACAAATGTAGTACTGGATTGTGCTTACGGATGGTCCCCTCCTACTTTAAGTCGTGACATTTGTTTTATAACAAGACCTATTCTTGGTGGAGTGTTCAGAAGGACCATTTTTTGCCTCTGCCTCAATAAAACCTGAGCCGCATGTTAATACATCAAATATCAATATCCTCTTCATTTGAGTCTAGGAGCAGTTACAGTAGCATCGTTGGCAACACTGGCTTATTAAATATATCCCCAGAAGGGGCCACTGCCTGTGCCATCACTCACCGCTCAACACTGAGCCGATCCAGACAGACACTGTTGAATCAGCCTCCAAGATGCTGAAGACTTACAGTAAACCACTCAGTATGTGGTATGGAATTTGGGCTAGTAAGTGAAATGGATTATGCCATTTCTTGTAGTGCACTGTCTTTGCTTGGCCACTTATTTTTTTCCCGACATGTGATGTGAAGGGGTTAAAAGGCAGAGTTGCCAAGGTAACCTAAGGAACTGTGGAGACCCTATCCAGGCGGTGAGGGGAGTGATCTATTCCTGCTACATGCTAGTGATGTGCTATACAAAGAGGATATAGAGGGTGTCGGACCCTCATGGACCCTCACTCATCCAATCCGTGTGTCAGACTGAGCCTGTATAGACCTGGCCTCATGGACCCTCACTCATCCAGACAGTATCAGACTGAGCCTGTATAGACCTGGCCTAATGGATTTTCACTCATCCAGTCCGTGTGTCAGACTGAGCCTGTATACAGATCGGGCCTCATGGACCCTCACTCATCCAATCCGTGTGTCAGACTGAGCCTGTATAGACCTGGCCTCATGGACCCTCACTCATCCAGACAGTATCAGACTGAGCCTGTATAGACCTGGCCTAATGGATCTTCACTCATCCAGTCCGTGTGTCAGACTGAGCCTGTATACAGATCGGGCCTCATGGACCCTCACTCATCCAATCCGTGTGTCAGACTGAGCCTGTAAAGGCCTCATGGACCCTCACTCATCCAATCCGTGTGTCAGACTGAGCCTGTAAAGGCCTCATGGACCCTCACTCATCCAGCCAGTATCAGGATGAGCCGCTATAGACCAGGCTTCTAGAAACCCTTTCTCATCCAGCATGGGTGTAAGGACGTGTCGACCTAGACCTGCCTCATAGACCATCTTTCATCCAGCCAGTGTCTCAGAATGAGCCAATATAGATCTGGCCTCATGGAACCTCTCATCTGGGATTTGAATGGGCTTCTCCTTTGGCTGCCATTGGTGAAAAGAAAAACAACTCTTTGAGATTGAAAGGTGCTCTGGATAAGCGAGTCAGCTAAATGACTAAAATGTAAAACACCATTTACATGGAATTGGGGGAAAACAACCAGAGTTTGCCTTTGTGAATAAAGGAACATATTTTTAGACTAAGGTTTTTCACACTGTGTTGGGGTGGTGTTGTTTCATACATGGACTATTTGCTCTACGCTGGACCGAATGAACTGGGGGAGCTGTCAAGTGCCATAGACCTTGAACTGTTTGAACGAGTGGAGAGAGACTCTACCCTGAGACCCAAGCAATATTCACTTACTTCACTTCATAACGACCTAAATGCGCTCAAGTACTCAAGTACGTCTTGTGACCAGACGTGATGGTTTAATAGCAATAGTCAGATGCTTTATTTTCCTTCAGAAAGACATTTGATCACTTTTCTTTCTTTTTTTTTACCTATAAATAAAAATAAAAAATCATTTTAATAATCATCAATTGTTATACAGGATTTATATTGAAAACACATTTTGTATTGAAATACGTAATAGGATGTTATATGAAAGATCTTTTCAGCAAAAACTAAAAAGTAAAAGTCTGCATTGTATAATAGTAGTGAATGCTTTTGTGTCACTCTGCCCTAGATTAAAATAATAATAATAATTAGTTGCCGGTTTTCCCAAGCTCGACTGCTCTGGGAACCAACTGGTTACGTGTATCTGTGCAAACATACAAACATTTGACACTGTAAAAGGAACATAATCAGAGCCGCAAAGGGAGAACATTTTATTTGTAATGTCTGTAATTGAATAGTGTCAAGTTATGAAAAGGCTTTTAAAAGCTGCTATGCTATAGTATGTCCACTCAGTATGATCAACAGTTTATAGATGTATGTGTTGTTTGCATGAAATCACCCATTGAATTGTCTATTTTGTGGTATATTTTTTAATCCATGAAACCCTGTTTTTACTTCAGAAAAGGAATAAGTTGTTCAAATGTATAAGTGGGTTTTTAAAATCAATTTAAATGCAAACTCAGAGTTGACAGTGTATATGAAGTAATTAACAAAGATTGATCATTGTTTTTTCAATGAATGAAGATGTCATCAATCCTTTATGGATTCGGTATGTAACTTCCTACTATACCTGTATTTAATTCAGAGTTACTTCATGAATACAGCTTAAGATGCTTGAGGTACTGTAAATGTGACTCAAATGGAAAACACTGTGTCAATTTTAGCTCCTATTCTTCCCCATTTATATTCCCAACTGGACTAAATTGAATTACCCTCAGAAACCCATAAAACTGGCCTGGTTTATTTTCTACTTGTTCCTCACACTCAACTGCAGATCTTTCTGCCATTGGCTGAAGTAACATTGACACATCCGAATCCCCCCTTGCAAGGTTAGTCTCAGTACATCATTTTTTAAGAAGCAATTGTTTTGTGCTGTTTTGTTATAAGCACTTTGTTCTTTAATATTTTTTATCTGAGAGTAAGACCATTATCATGAGATTTATTGGGTCAAAAGAAAACTATAGGTGTTGTAGACAATCTTAGACTAAAACCGATGGGTTTACTTTATTCAAGAACAACTGATTATTTCTTCACGTTCCCGCCTTATTTTTATTTATTTAGCAGTCTTTTGTGACTTCTTAAACATTACTAATCAAAATGTAAATACTTTTAAAAAGATACAAAATTAATTAATCATGGCATTAGTCACGAAGTTATAAAACCAGCAATAATTTGCAAAGCAGACGCAACCCTTTTAATGTATGACTATTTCAAAGGTTTCTCTGGAAACGGCTACAGTAAGATGATTGATATGCATTTATTCAACATTCCAGATTTTGTATATAATTATGCTGTTCCTGAGGTAACTTGTGGAAAATAAGAAATAAACTAATGCTCTTTGAAATGTTTCTTTGTTTTTTTACCATCTCCCTCTTCAATTGCTTGATTTATGCTGACCCCTATTCCAGACCTACCGTGTAACATTAATACGAATGTCAAGCTGGAATGCATCTTTATACTGACAGGTATTATGATTGGGGGAAACTAAAGAATATTACCAGAAAGAGAGCTCTTAGTGAATTTAGTAGAATCTTAAATGCTGCTACTTTGAAGAGCTCATTCATTGGTTCATCTTTACCTTGGTTACACTTTGCTTTGTCAAAAGGTTCACTGTTCACATCTAGGGCTGGGCCCAGAAAAGCTTCATTTTATTTCCGAATTGACGTCGTTTCAGAATGAAGGGTACTCCTGTATGTTCAAGGGTTGTGGACGGAATGAGTGGGGTTAAAAATGATCCCGGGAGCTGAAGCTACAGAGACAACCTACATGTTGGCAAACATCCAGAACATCACTTAATCAGATATCCCAGTGTGAAACCAAGCTCCGAGGGACACCAAAGCAAGCCTGAGACACCCAACCAAGAGTGTGTAGAGGAGGATCTGATGGTTCATGGTGCCGAAGCCAGTCGATAGATCTATGGGGATGGTGAAGGTAGGGGTAATTACTTTGGTTAGTCCGAAGAGCCTCTGTGACACAGAATGATAGGAGTCTGTCTCAGTTAAGGGATCAGTATAGCCTGTCTATATGATTTAATATAATAATTCTGAGAGTGTTTATAGGAGAATCCTTGGTCACAGAACACTCAGTTGTTTTGTAAAGTAAAAACAGAAGGAATACTGATCTTAGTGTTTGAAGTCACTGGGTGATTTGTTTTCTTGAGCAACTCACTATCTTGAAGTCAAAGAAGTAAGGAATAGATGAAATGTCTGGGATTACGTCAACTGGAAGTCATGGTTTCCAACATACTTCAGCCCTTATTGGCCTTGAAAGGCATGTTTCTCTTTGTAGGTCATGCGCTGTGAGACATCCTTGTCGCACTGTGGCGCTGTTGGTACAGCAATCACTGGAGACCTTTCATTTTATCCTTGCCGTGCGTAACGAACGCCATCGCAGACTGATACAATTTGTTAGGTTCAGATATTGAAAGATACGAATTTATGTAAATGTTTACGACGAATGTGTACGAAAATGAGTGGAATTCCAGGTACCGCTGTTATTCAAATCACCAATCTTTCCTCGGCAGTGAATAGTGATCAAATGCGCACTCTCTTCGGCTTTCTTGGGGACATCGAAGAGCTGCGGCTTTACCCCCCGGAGTAAGTGCTATCATTTCGGCATGCCTATTAAATAAACACCCGGGATTTATGGCCTACTCGCACTTTAACCGTTGGTGTAGCTAGCCAATATATATTTCTAATGTAGCCATGTATAGATAACCTTGACTGTAAACTGTTCATGCAACATACGTTACGCCTAAAACATTTATTTTATTTTGCAGCAATGCATCACTCCCCTTCTCGTCCAAAGTATGTTACATAAAGTATCGAGAGACTTCCAGTGTGGGCGTCGCGCAACATTTGACCAACACTGTATTTATTGACAGAGCTTTGATAGTGGTCCCATGTGCGGAAGGTGAGTATGTCCACTTCAATTTAAGTTGTATTGATATTAACGATTGTTGCTCTGTAGTCAAGATACTTCCTCTGAAATAATATTGTATGGTTGGTCAAACGTCTGAGATTTTGTAGCCTTCATTGAAATATCAGGCCGACAAAGTGTCTCTAGATTTTTTGTTTTCCTGTGATTGATTTCCATTACGAATACAAATAAATAAGCTTCCACACACTGTATCTCTGACTCACAATGGCCTAATCCATATTGTTGTCTTGTCCAATATCACACAAAATTGCACTGTCTCTGTATTGATAATTCAACTTGTTTGTGTGTGGAGCACTCAGTTTGCACTGGATACTCAGTTCATCAAAAGCGCTTGTCACAACTAATTAGATAATCTTACGGCGGTGTAATGGGAATGTACACAATATGAAATGGGAATTTGCACCATGGAGGAGATTTTAGGATGAATAACAGAAGCAGACATCCCAGACCAACATCATTAGTCAAATTCAATGACAGCTTTTATGCAGGTCTTGCAATGTATCAGACTTTTAATGAATAACACTTGACTCAGATTTTATGCAATGCCAGCCTGAAGAATTCTTTTTTTTTTAGGGGGATAATGCATATTCATGTGGAGGTCTTTTCAAGCATATTGTAGAACCAACTAAATAATCAATTAAGTATTCTCTCTCTTCCATTTTATTTTCAAGTAAAATTTCTGTCATCTAAAACCTTCTGTCTTTTGTTATTTAGCCTAAAGCCTAAAGCTTTCAACAAAACAAAAATACGTGGTCTCGCCTTATCAAACTGATTCTCACTTGCAATGCCTTTTGTCCACGTTGACTTGGTGCTGGATGGCTACTGAGTATTAATTTGGTTTTGTATGTTTTTTCTGTGTGATTATGTGTGCATATCAGATGACTAGACTGGCCCAGCTGTTACACTACACTAGCCTGAGTCAGGCATTGTTTTCCAAGCCACTATCCCCGCTGGGGCCACCGCTGCCTTCAAGGGGGGAATGTGACCAAGGAGAATAAGCCTGCTGACCCTTCCAAGATGGACACCTTGTCTCTTTATTCATTATTATTTTTTTTTTATAAACTTTGTTTATTTTTTATTTTGGTTGGTTTATTTTTTTTGTTTTAAATTTCACATGTTGTCCCTTGTGTGCTCTCTCTAGTCACTATACTGTTGCATTATTCCTAGCTTATTGTTTTTCTGTATTATTTTCGGTTTGTTTTCTTTTCCCCACCCCATCCCTCTCTCTCCCCCTCCTTCCACAGTTGATATTTCTGTGTGATTGAGTTCTATCCAGGTTGACATGGCACCCAGGTGGAATGTGTATCACACATGGGCTGCCATGAAGATGACTAACACATTTTACTTTCTTTGTCTCCTGCTCTTGCTCTGTGGTTAGGACTTCACATATAGGTCTAGGGTCTAAACCTTACGAAATCACTAGAAGTGTAATTCATTTTAACAATTGTTGTTTGTGGTAGAATAGAATAAATGGTCTATGGCCTCT
The DNA here is from genome assembly GCA_016801125.1 of Novumbra hubbsi. Lineage (NCBI taxonomy): Eukaryota > Metazoa > Chordata > Actinopteri > Esociformes > Umbridae > Novumbra > Novumbra hubbsi. The sequence goes on from JACXGK010006099.1 coordinate 10,128, forward strand.
TGGAATCCATTCAGAAATGGAGAAAGGGAAAGAGCTCTTAACCATTGGTTTAAAGTCTTCGTTAACATTTGGGAATTTCTCTAGAGTCTTAATTTTTCAAATTCTTTTCTGTATCTGATGTTCTGTGTGCTATTAGTGATGCAGCCATCATGAGCGATTGTCTTGTGTTGCACACCTTTCCAACACTGCGAAACGATCGCCCTACGGGAAAAGCGCCCATGCTTGCTATCCTATGGTTCATGACCAATATGTTTCCAGTACAGGTGACCCATACCTCAAAGTGTTCACTCATTCTCTGCATTATATTAGATTCTATGAAAAAAAAAAAACTGGTCAAAAAGTCTGTGTTCGTATTGTTTGTGAGAAATATGTCATGTACTCTTTTTTTGTATTCATAGCATGAATTCTAAATTACCTTTTTAAATTTAAGTAGAGGGAAACTGAAGTGAGGATACTCAACTTTTTTTTTGCGTCGACTCTGTTAGATGGTAGCCAGCCAGTAGATCTAGGTCAGTGAGGAAGGATTATGTTCTCTCTCTCTCTTTCTAGAATACTGGGGCTATAATACTGCAGTCATAGAGGATGCAGAAAGGGGTGTGTCCTGCCACGACTTGCTCAAATTTCTCTTGTTGTCCCACAGGAAAGATCCCAGAGGAAGCCAAGGCCCTGTCTCTCTTGGCACCCACAGCGCCTCCTGCAGTTCCTGTTGTACCTAACATGATGACAGGGGGTGGCCTGTTGCCTATACCCACCCCGGCACCCATACAGACTGTGAGTCATTATACACACCTTACAGGGGTGTTCAACATCTGGTCCACGGACCATTTCTGGTATACTGCTGAACATCCATAGAAAAGTTTGGCCATGTCTTTGCACCTCTTATTTTTTACAGGGAAAAATACTATAAAGCTCAAAACGTAGTGAAATTAACTGGAATCTTCAGAACTGGTTACCTGGAAGACTTTCCATCTCTATTACTATTATGTTACCACTTGCTAAGTAAACTTTATTTCTATTTCTGTGTTTTGTCCTGCAGAAGCTGAGTGTCCCCATAGCCAGCCTGGCAGCACTTCCTGCTGCCCTGGAGCCTGTAGTGTCAGCCCTGGCTGTGGCTGGAGCAGCCGGGGCCTCCTCCTCCGCCCAACCTCCCCTCATGGGGAATGTGGACCCCTCCAAGGTGGACGAGATAAGGAGGACTGTCTATGTTGGAAACCTGAACTCACAGGTAGCTGTGGTCGAATGCTAACTGTGGGGCCGTGGCCGCATGCTAACTGTGGGGCCGTGGCCGCATGCTAACTGTGGGGCCGTGGCCGAATGCTAACTGTGGGGCCGTGGCCGCATGCTAACTACGGCCGTGGCCGAATGCTAACTGTGGGGCCGTGGCCGAATGCTAACTCTACGGTTGAAGTACAACAGTCAGAGTACTTCCAGAGACCTCCTGCATAATGCCAGCTCAATGATGACGTGCCATCCAATATGTTTAGAGGCCTTTTGTTGCATCTGAGCAGACAAGTAGTTTCTATATGCTGATGTGAAACTACAAAACTTTAGCTGTAACTGATTTTGTTTCTTAACAGGTCAACTGTTTTGCCATATGATGATGTTGTGTAATTGTTGTGTAAAACTGATAAAAAAAAAAAAAAAATGTAATGTAATATTTTCTTTCTCTATAGACCACTACTGCAGAGCAGCTGCTTGAGTACTTTAAACAAGTGGGCGACGTGAAGTTTGTTCGCATGGCAGGTGACGAGACACAGCCAACGCGCTTTGCTTTTGTGGAGTTTGCTGACCAGGATTCCGTGTCCCGAGCGCTGACATTTAATGGAGTGATGTTTGGAGATAGACCCTTGAAGTACGTCTCATTGTTCATGAAACCACTCTGCGTAATTGGGCTTCTCTTTTAATTGGAATGGAACGCTGACAGCCAACACTGTTATGTAACGCAGCGGTTCATTGCTCAATACTGCATCCTGGTGGGTCCCAACGTGATTCAGTTACTGTACCACAGAAATAATTCTGCTTGGCGCACCCCTGAAGTACCCAGGTTAATTCCACTAGTAAGCCTATGGGTTTTTTTAAGTACCCCCTGTGGAGAGGCCAAGTACCCCAGGGGTTATTGTACCCCTTCATGGGATCTGCTGTGGCTAAATTACTCTTTGCAAGCTGAAACTGACAGTCAACCAACTGTGTCAACAAAATAGCTTTTTAGTTAATTGCTCTTTCTGTGATCGGTTGTGTTTCTGTGTTGTAATGCTTGCTGATGTTTTGATGCTGTCCAATGTCAACTAATTTGATCTAATGTTGTGGTTTGGTCAGGATTAACCATTCCAACAACGCCATTGTGAAGCCCCCAGAGCTGACCCCTCAGGCTGCAGCCAAGGAGTTAGAGGATGTAATGAAGAGGGTCCGGGAGGCCCAGTCCACCATTGCAGCCATCATAGTAGAGCCAGGTCAGAGGTCAATTACTGTCTCTCAAAATCATCCAATTAAAGCTTTCTTTGTGTGAAAACGCTTGTACTGTGGGAAGAGGGAGGACTATCCCAAAGAAAACGTCTAATCACCATACTAAATCAATGACCAATCACTTCTTATTCAGAGGAGGTTAAGAAACAACCATCCAGTGGAACCCGACAGCCTAGGAGGTCCAGAACGCGATCTCGCTCCAGAACCAGGAGGAAGCGTTCTGGTTCCAGGCACAGGTATGTCTGGGATTCAGAGTTTGTCAATAAAGGACGTGACTTGGTCTAGTAACACATCTCCCCCTTTTCCGTCTCCAGAAGCAGACCCTCTCAGAGTTCACTGCCAAAGGTTAGTGAATCCAGTGGCTCTCGGGGCGTCCACAAGAGATCTACGCACTCCACAGACAGACGGAGAAGCCGCAGTGGCTCCCGCTCAAGGTAGGACCTCAGCTGTCTGGTGTACAACTTGTATTTTAGGTTCAATACGGAAACACACGACTTGTGTATTCGACCATGCGTGTGTGCTCACATTGGAGATAAAGTGAATTGGAGTGATTATTTGGGATTTGTTCAATTGCAAACCATGGAAATGTTCATTGTAACAGTTGCCTCAATCAAATTGTCTTTTTTTTAATTGAATGCAATTCATTGGGTGCCAATAGTTTTGGCCATGACTGTATGCAGGCTCAAATGATTGGCCGTTGTTGTCCTGCAGGGATCGGCGTAAAGAGAGGGATGAGAAAAGAAGAGTGAAGGATGATGTCTCCCGGGTCATCAAAGAGGATCGGAGGCAAAGGGGAAAGAAGGGCAAAACCCCTCCCAAAAGCTACAGTACGTCCCGGAGGTCCCGGAGCACAAGCAGGTCAGAACACCCAACTATAAAATGTGGCCTGAATACACAGTATATAGCAGATAGAGCTGAAGCTTTTCTAACTGATTACAAGTTAGGCAATGTTCATAATTTCTTGAAAAAGTGACTTAGAAATCAATGTGTTTTCTTTCTAAAATAAATGTTGACTAAATGTGAATAGACTGCTAGGTTTCCTGCGCATCCTTCTATAGGTTGCTGATTTGGTTTGTAGGTGTTTTTATTGTGTTAAAACTTAAGCATTGGCCATGAAAACAACTATAGGACAGTCAACACCATTATTTGGGTATGAACTGAAAGTTATACATATTATTCTGCAATTTTTACTAATTTCTCTGTACAGTTCTTTTGATGGGCTAGAAATAGGCATATTGTTTTCGATGAAACACTATATAACGGGTACAGGAATTATGGGCACAGCACACACTGATCTGTCCTGTCTTACATCTTTTCAAAAATGAAAACACCCACCTCATGATAAGAACTGTTGGTTGGACTTTTCTTCAGGGGCCACAGAAGGAAGAGCAAGGATGGCTCCAGGAGCCCGAGGAGGAAAGCCAGGTCTCCCTCTCCTAAGAGGTGTTGTAAAACGCTGTAGTACCACCGTACCATTCAACTAGGATAGTTAGACACTTGGGGAGAGGATCCGGATGGTTGTTACTTATCCGGTTGACGTCTCCATTTGCAGAGTTAAAGACAAGAAGAGGGAGAAAGCGAGGGAAGGCAGCAGGGAGAGACGTGACCCATCCGCCTCCAGGAAGAGGAACAGCAGAGATGCAGAGAAGATGGAGCGCAAGCCTGTTAAGTCTGTGAAGGTGCGTAAGTTAACGCAACTTACTAATTATTCACTGCCAAAAATCTATCCGTTAGGCTTTTTACATTGAATTTACGACGTTACAAATACCTCATTGAAATGTTATAAGTATTCTGACCCGACCGATTCTATTATTTACCTAAATACCAAATGGTAATACTGTGTTAGGTCACATCCCGTCTAGTCTTGTGATCTTCTTCCTCTACTTTTCCTGCCTGGCAAAGAACCAGGATGTTGCACAGTAGTCTTCCCTTTCGATGCCGTCCATAGGTATTTGGACATGGCTCAAGTTTTGTTTTCATAGCTTTGTCTGTACTGCAGCACAATGGATTTGAAATGAAACAATGACTAAGATGTTGAATTGGACACTGTGTATGATGCTATTTGTGAAGAAAGTGTGAATCAGATGAACCCTAGAGGATGTAGGCATGGGTCTGTCTAAGAGTGCCATACAGACAATACCACACCAACACAAGTCTCTCAAGACTCCAAGGCTAGAAAGTATGTACTAAAAACTGCACACTTCAGAAAGATGAAAGACTTACAGACTTGTACAAATGGAAAGTGTGGAGACTGAAAGAAATGTCTCATGATCTACATACTACCTAATTTGTTAAGCATGGCAGAATAAATCTTTCGGTCCCCTACAATGAAGAGGACTGTGGTTAAAAAGGCTGTAAATCCAACACCATTCAAGGTTGTCCTGAACTCTTGGTTGCTGCCTCCAATCAAATAAGCTTAAAATGAAAGAACATAATTTTTCTTTTTTATATATACAGTGGAGGAAAACATAATTTGATCCCTGCTGATTTATTACGTTTGCCCACTGACAAAGAAATTATCAGTCTATAATTTTAACTGTAGTTTTATTTGAACAGTGATAGACAGAATAAAAAAAGAATCCTGAAAAACGCATTTCAAATAAGTTATACATTGATTTGATCTCCTATCAATCAGCAAGATTTCAGGCTCTCTGGTGTCTTTTATACAGGTCACGAGCTGAGATTAGGAGCACTCTTAAAGGAAGTGCTCCTTATCTCAACTTATTAGCTGTATTAAAGACACCGGTCCACAGAAGCAATTAATCAATCAGATTCCAAACTCTCCACCATGGCCAAGACCGAAGAGCTTTCCAAGGATGTCAGAGTCAAGATTGTAGACCTACACAAGACTGGAATGGGCTACAAGACCATCGCCAAGCAGCTTGCATAGGCCAGTCTGAAGTTTGCCAATGGACATCTGAATGATTCAGAGGAGAACTGGGTGAAAGTGTTGTGGTCAGACAACCAAAATCGACCTCATTGGCATAAACTCAACTTGCCTTGTTTGGAGGAGGAGGAATGCTGCCTATGACCCCAAGAACACCATCCCCACCGTCAAACATGTAGGTGGAAACATCATGCTTTGGGGGTGTTTTTCTGCTAAAGGGACAGGACAACTTCACCGCATCAAAGGGACAATGGATAGTGCCATGTACCGTCACATTCTGGGGGGAAATTGGTTGTGGATGGATTCCAGCATGACAATGATCCAAAACACACGGCCAAATCAACAAAAGAGTGGCTCAAGAAGAAGCACATTAAGGTCTTGGAGTGGCCTTGCCAGTCTCCAGACCATAATCCCATAGATAATGTGTGGAGGGAGCTGAAGGTTCGACATGCCAAACGTCAGCCTCAAAACCTTAATGACTTAGAAAGGATCAGCAAATTGGAGTTGGACAAAAACCCCTCCTGAGATGTGTGCAAACCTGGTGGCCAACTACAAGAAACTTTTGACCTCTGATTTCAGACAAGGGTTTTGCCACCATGTACTAAGTAATGTTTTGCAAAGGAGTCAAATACTTATTACACTGAGCAAAATGCAAATCAATTCATAACTGATTTGAAATGCGTTTTTCTGAGTTTTCTTTTTATATATATATATATATATTTTTTTTTTTAAAAATACCAGTTTGTACACCAACTCTCAAATGTACACAAACTCTCTCAAAGCTATTGCTTTAGTTTTACCATTTTCCACAATGTAAAATAAACGAGATTATATCAAAACTATGAACATAACACATTGGAATCATGTAGCAACCACAGCTTTGCAAAATCTTTGCATTCGGTCAACCTGCTTGACTAGTACTGTGTATAATGCAGCGTATGTAAATACATAAACTACTCTTGCTCAAAGAGTCCCTGAGCACTGTTCACCGGGATACTAAAATACCTTTTGTTTTGTTAATTAAATGTTCCACTTAATCCCCAATCAGGTGGAAAGGGCCTACGACCAGAAGAAAGGGGCCTACGACCAGAAGAAAGGGGCCTACGACCAGAAGAAAGGGGCCTACGACCAGAAGAAAGGGGCCTACGACCAGAAGAAAGGGGCCTACGACCAGAAGAAAGAGGCCTACGACCAGAAGAAAGGGGACCACGACCAGAAGAAAGGGGCCTACAGAAGTGACAGGGAAGGTTCGCCCACACTAAGTGAGGGCGTGACCTCACCGTGCGCCCAGCACAATGGCAGCTGCAACACACAAACAGAGGAGGATGTGACATCACTCACCGACAGCACTGACTGATGGCTGTGCAACAAGGCAAAACTATGGGAACAAGTCCACTGAAACGCTGGGTTAAAGGAACTAGGTTAACGCACGCGCACACCTACATGAATGCACACAACACTTCCTGCTTTTAAGTCAGGCACAACATCGTGCCAAAAACCAACCGATCCCACATAAGGATTGGGTGGTACAGTGTATTATACTATAGTGTGTAAGCGCTATGACCGAGCTCTGTTACCATCCCCATGGTTGGGAATCTGTTGTCATATGATATTCATATGTAAAATGGACCTGAATGTGCCCAGTTTCATTTTATTCTCATCTTTTTCATTTTTATTTAAAACGTACTTCCTCCAGTGAGAAAAGAACATGCTTGTGGTTGAGATCCTGTTTAGGTTGGTGTTGTCGTGCAAAATGGTTTCTATTTTAGTTAGAACTAGATGTAAGGTCTCAGTTTGTGCCCCGTGCTTGCGCTTCTACATTTCAGTTGTTTTGTCAGAAATGCCCATGCAAGATGTTCGCCGGCTGCTCTTAGAAATGCCTTTTCCCAAAGCTTTACTCCGCTTCATGGTCCGGCTTGATAACCCTACAGTGTAGAGAGGAAGCTGAACCAGAAACATGTTAACAAATCCCTGGTAAGCACAGAGTATCTAGACTGAGATTGTATAAAACTATACTGTAATATTAAAGTAATTCAGACGCAAGCTAAATACAACATGCTATTCCTCAATTTATATTCTGGTCATGCATTAAGGAAAAGTGGTTTGATATTATTGAGTGACATTTTCTTGGCTTTATATCCATGTTTAAACAATGCTTGTTAAATCCTATGTGTAGTTAGTTTGGTGTTGATACATTTCGGTGTACAATTTGGCTCACGTATATTAGCCCTTCATTTATTTTCTTTTTTACTAGCTTTAATCAAAGCTATAAATCTTTTGCCTTTTGATTTAATACTATCTGCAATTTGATTCTGGATTGAGCGAATATGATTTTCTACTTAGAAAAATGGTGTTAATGTACAATAATGTCAATACTTCACATTAAAGGACCTACATTTTGTAGAGTTAAGAGATACGTTAGGACATTTGGTGGTTCATTTAAATTGTGTTTGTCTTTTCAAAAGTAAAAAAAGTTTGATATTCAAATTTATTATAAAACAATATCAATAATTACTTTTTAGTGTATATTTTAATTTCAAATTGACATGAACACAATATAAATATTAAATACATACTCTTAATCTTGGGCCCGAAGACCCAAAGCAATGTGCATTTTTATTTTGGCCCTAGCACAGCTAATTCAATCAACATACTATCACATGCTTTCCTTTGGGTCCCCAGGACAAGAATTAAGAAACACTGCTGTAGAGAACCTAAATGTAAGAAATGTGTTGGTTAAATCTTTCTATATCTATTAGCGGCAGATGTGGGTAAAATGGTAAAAGATTAAATATGAAAGTGTTTTAATGTTTTTCTGAGTTGTCTCACTATACTTTCATAGTTCCTACTATATAGAATGTCACAATCCGTATGGATTGAACCCAGAATGATGACATCTATTGTATACCAAATGTTTATGTTTGCTCAATTACAATGGTAACCAGTTTATAATAACAAGGTACTTTGTGGGCTTGTGGAATGTGGCCAAAATACCATGACTAAGGGATGTATCCGAGCATTGTACAAACCGCTTTTAGCAGCGCTATATTGGCCAAAAAACCATCTTCCTTTTGCCGTATTGCTTAAATGTACCATGGGTTTGATGCAAATTACTTGTTGAAATACATTTCTAACCATTTAAAAATGGCTATAAAAGGGACCCTAGGGGGATTGTGGTATTTGGCTTGATGCCAAGTTATTTTCTTAAATCAGATTATATTGGCATCCTGTTTCTGATGATGGAAAACATTGTCTATTGTCAGTTTAATTAGCACAAAATGGTCTGAATCTGGTCACAATGTCTGCTTAAAATGGCCAAAATCATCCTGTTCACATTGTTTTGTTTTTAATAATCCTCACCCGTCAGAAATTGCCTACACTCACAATCCTTGTCAAATTCAGGTTCAGGTGTTTCGGAAAGGCAATGCATTGTTCTGTTTTGATAGGCTAGAATCAATGGTCACTCATTTTGTCTTAACAAAGGCAGGTTTGTAAGTGTTTTGCTGGAAAAAGTCTTCAATGGATCCCGCAACTGTAGTGGATTCATAACACCATAAATCCCATTATATACTGTAACGAGAAGTTAAAAAACGTGCAAAATCTGCTCCTCAAATAATCCCCCACTACATTGTGACTGCTGTATGGCTTGCTATCAATGTGTTTACTACAGGATAAGTTAACATGGTAACACTGATGTAGTTTGCCAGTTCTTTACATATGGTTTTACAACAACTAGTTTGAAAGGCTGGTGAATATTTTCAAAGGATTGTGTAGTCCTCAGTGTTCTGTGTTTCACTGGCACCGCCGTAGGGTGGTTGGATGACAGTTTGACAGAGGGACTGGCACATAAAATGTAACTCTGGTGGGGTCAGAGTTGAGTCTGTCCGCTGGCTTGATGGACCCGGAGTTAATGATGAAGATGCTGCAGAAATGCCCCGAGGCATGGTCTGTTGGAAGAGTTCCAAGGTGGTGTAGTCACTCAGAAGGGCCAGCCGGGGGCAGTCATGAGCCACGGTGCTGTTTGGAACTGCGCCAGTAGGCGTATCTGTGTCAGAATTGGGATTGAGTGCTTTACAGTCTGTGGCCGTGTCCGTCTGGCACAAGCGCATGCTGGTTTGAAGAGCTACTGAACTTGGCGTGGCGTCTGTGGTTGATGGAAAAGGCCCTTCGGCCACCTCTTGCTCTGTGTTCAGATGTAGACATGTGTCACTGTTGCTGTAGATGTTGCTAACCGAAGATATTTCTTTTCTATCAACGATGCACAGCGTGTTAGAGTCTCCCTCCTCTTCTTCTAACTTCTGGCGGTTAATGGGATCCAGGAGCTTCTAGGATAATCAATCATATTTTATTTTTCTGGAGGGCAAAAAACAACGCTTGGTCTAAGACACATAATGAAACTATTATTCACTTCTTACCAGCTCCATGACCCCATTAAACTTCTGGATGGCAATGCTGTTATCTGGATTAGGGATGCTTGGCCAAAGAAGTTTTTTTGCCCTGAACATAGCAAATTATTTTGTCATTTATTCACAATTCACTGGAAACAAAAAAAGGAACAGGACAACATTTGCAGATATGAATTAGCATTAAACTTAAAACCAAGCCAATCATACCTTTTAAACAACATTGAACAAAGATTGACCAAAACAAGAAGTATAGGTACTCCAGCAATAATCCCTGTTATCACACCATTTGTAGTAAAGAATGCTGGGAGGGAAAGCAAACAGAACAGGTAATGTAAATCGTTACAAAATAGTATTCTTAAGGAAGGCCATCTGACATTTCATTAATTTATAACTGATGGCTCTAAAAGCAAACCTTTTGGCTTGGTTTCAAAGTATGCAGTTGAGCTTCTCACTCCGATTCCAGCACTGGTGAAGGCAGACAACTGGACTTGGTAAACAGTGCTGGTTTTCAGGTCTACCATCTCATAGCTTGTTGAACCAGCATCTATAGTGACATCTGTTCCAGCAGGAAAAACAATTATCAATGTTTGTGATGCATTAGAATAAGAAGTAACCTCATCTTACCTCTCCTATAACAACAGTGTCACAACTTGAGCCATGTAGGACTAATCATTTGGGGAATAGCTGTGCCCTAGAAACGTATTGAGACCCCAGAACATGTTGCTCAGCCACGGCCACATGTACTCACATTCTGTGAAAATACACTCTTCTGCAAGATGTGAACATTGAATTAATGAACACACAAATGAATTATTGAGCCTTACCTGTCTCAGGGTCTCCCCCTTCTCTGTAATAGAGAATGTAGCCCAGCAGAAAACCTCTAGTGTCCTCCTCAGGGACAGATGTCCACTCTAGTACCATGGAACTCTGGGTAACTTTGCTGCTGATGTTCCCCGGGGCACTGATGGGAGCTGAGAGTATAACGCATTGAATATGATCATCACAATGCATACGTCATTAATTGGATGTTGGTTGGTTAATGAAGACATGCAGGTGATAAGTAGTCTGAGGAATGGTCTCTTTAGCTAACATTCCAGCTGTGTCTTTGCTTAATGTATAAATGTTGGTTGATCGTTTTGCTGTTCTTGTGTTCTTCATTGCAACCACTTTGTGACGAGTTTGGTCTTTATATCACTTTGATTTCAGACTCACTTCCTTCTTTGAAGTAGGCTTGAATGGTCCCGTAGGTGCTTTCACTGTTGTTGATGGACTTCAGGTTACAGACATCTTTGTTTGGCCTTGTGTGTAGAGTGAAGTTGTACCTTGTATACTGCTGCAGTGGCTCTACTTTTCACACAAATGGAGTGATTTTGAATAGGTGAACACTATTCATGAAGACAAACTGGGTGGTACCCTAAAGCCTTTAAACATATACAATGTCTAGTCTATGTAGGTCTGTTTTTATATAATATGATGCATCTGAATATGTGAATTTTGTTATTCTGCACTAACCCTAACTCAAGAAATGGGTGGGCACCCTACCTTTCAATGTAATGCTTCTATAGTTGTTCTTATCCTCATTAAAGGATTTGTGAGCCACTCTCTCTGTATGCCCCCCCCACTCCACTGAGAAGCAGGAGTAGGTTCTGATGAGGTCATCCACCCATGAGACCGTAAAGGACATGCTGTCATTAAATGTCACATTCAGCTTCCCATATAAGCCTGTAGACACGAAACAAACAGCAAGTCAGCCATTCCCCCTTCAGTCATCCTACTACAACTGAGTGATATCATCTTATTACCCGCTAGATTAGAAAGGACCGAATGGACTGAAGTTACTCATAACACTACTACTCAAAAAAATGAAAATCCTGACATGCTTCCTAACTGGACAGATTGCCATCCAATACTTAAGGACAGAAGAGTTATTTTCTACCTTTGTCATCAAGTGGAGGTATTGTCCACTGTGCAGCAGGTGAAGTTCCAACGCTGCTGAAAGCAGTGATCTGAAAGTGGTAGGCTGAGTGAGACAGGGTCAGCCTGAGTGAGGGCTGACTGGTGTTAAAGGTCTCAATGGTCTCTCCTCCTGACTTCTGCACAGTCACACTGTAGCCCTCGGATACATCACTGGCTGCAAACTGACAAAGGTAAGTTCAAAGGTCCATATTGTTTGTTTGATTTGATTTTAGTATAAAATCGAAGTGTGAATGACGTAGAAGGTGTCAGCACGCACAACACTTACCAACTGTGATGCAAACAATTCTACACTAATAAATATCTCAATGAGGAAAATATACGCTGCTAAAGAAAAAAAGAAAAGGAACCCTTAAGACCCACATTGGGTCTCGGTAACGAAAAATATTAAAGATCAAAATCTTGACTGTACGTTGTGTAATCTGTTGAGTCAATAGCATTTGGGGCTGGATTCAAACACGCATCACGAAAATCAAAGTAAACCATTGAAATTACAGGCTGTTCCAGCTTGTGTGAATTTCATCACGGCAACTCATATTGCGACTCAGTGGTGAGTACAGCAGTCAGAGTGCCGTTGGCTAGCATGTGGAGGTCTGTGCCACCCCTCAGGGATATGCCTTCCCAGACCATCACTGCCCCTCTGCTAGACTGGTAATGGTGGATGATGTTTCAGGCAGCTTGACGTTCACCACAGGTCTCCATACTCGTTCACATCTGTCACATGCTCAGTGTGAACCTGCTGAAGGAGCTGGACTGCCTGTGCAAACTGATTGGGCTTCAGGTAACTACTAATGCTACCAGTAGGACACTAGCAAACACAAAACTAGAGAAGAATCAGCCAGGAAGGATAAGGAGAGAGCAATGTATATGTGGCCAGCCACCACCTGCAAAACCATTCCTTTTCGGGGGTTGTCTTGCTGTTGACTCTCCAGTTTACCTTTTGACACTTTAATTTGCACCAAAACAGGTGACATTGATTCACAATCACATATGATTCCTAACTGGACAGATTGACATCCCTATCCCTGAAATGTAATTGACTTAGTATTATACTTGATTGGTATTATAATGATTGTGTGCAGTGTATGTGGTACCTTTCCATTTCCCATCAAGACTTAATTTGGGAACTAAATTATTCTAATCCAAAAATATACTCCAAGTTTTGAGATGACAGAATGGAGTGTGATGTCCCATCCCTTAGTCCTATTTAGGGCAAGTCCCATCCCTTAGTTCTAACCATGGCCAGTTTAATCCCTTAGTCCCATCCCTTAATTCCATCCAGGGGAAGCAATGACCTAATACGTTTTTACAGATTGTCAATTTACCTTCCATTTGAGAGTCACCAATCTCTTTCCTTTCCCTTTTGGAATATCTTTAACCATCCGAATGACAGGCCTATCGGTAAGTTCTTAAAAAAGAGAAGACATTTTATTTGATCAGTAGCACTCTTTTGAAGGATTACTGAACAGATTTATAAATGGCAGATTTTATCTTTTGGCATAAGTAAAAAGTAATCTTACCTGGTTGGACCTTGTAAATTGTTCTCCAGGGGAAATGGGTACATATTTTGCTGACCAGCCCCTGAATCTGTACCTCGTAAGTCATCGAGGAGCTAAGATTTCCCACAATTAACTTATTTGTATCCTGTGATTGCACTGGTGGCTACAGAGAACAGAAATGAGGTTACAGAATATTCTGCATAGTATTTTTGGTCTTGAACTACTTTCCGGAATAAGTACATTCCATTTCAATCAATACTTTCAAGGCCAATGAGAGCTTAATCAATCAATTAAGTTTATTTATATAGCACAATTCATACATAGAAGCAATTCAATGTGCTTTACAAGATAGGACATTAAAAGAGAAATACAATTTTATAACTAACAGTCTATCTACAACTTCTATTCGCCCGTCCACACATTCACTCAGTAACCATCCAATGCAACTCAGGTCTCGTTATACGAACAGCCTGATATTTTATCCGTGGATCATTCACACGATGCAGCGCGCACACTTACATCCCAGTGTATTCACAATAATACACTCATTGCATTGCGACCTTACTTACATTCACACTTTGTACGAGTACGCGTTTTACAAACCGAATCCACAATTCAACCTCTTGTTTATACATAAAGCCAACTAAAAGTCACGCCTTTCAGGTGATACAGTATAATAACAACTTCAACATCACAACTAGAACAGCACTCGGTTCACTCATCTTTGCGCTTTGATGTTGCAGGGTCAACATTGTGTCACAACTCACTCTTGGACTATAATCTGTATCAATATGAGCTGCAGACACAGTAGTATATTATAGATTCCATTACAATCCTACCTCTTCCCATGACGTTCCATTTAGTTCCTTGTATTTCACGGAGTAGAACTGGATATACTGTGACTCATCTCCCCAGGATGCCCAGATGTCCAGCTGTCTTGAATGGCGTTTAAAGTGTACACTTAATGGGGGGCCACATTGAACTGCAATTTTAAGTGAACATAAGATATGTGCTACATCATCATTGTTAGATTTGTAAAGTATCTTTTTAAATAAGAAATTAAGAAATAGGACTGCTTAAGACAAATGTTGCTGCATACACATAAGCTACCCATCTAACCTATAATATTTAAGAAATTAAGAAAAAGATGCTCTAGATAAATGTACCCAATTCTTTAGGAAATCCTCTGAAAACAGTCTTTTTGCAGCTCTTCGGATCACTCTCGTCAAACAATTGCGCTGTGATGTTATACTTTTCGTTTAATAAAATGCCCATTGATGTTCCTGTTATATTGAAATATGGTTTGCAATATTTTAGTCTGTGAAAAGTTCAAAAGTAATAAGGTTTAGTTGTTCATTATTAGTATTTAAATAAATAATAAACACATTGCCATCCTGTCATGCACTGTTTAAACACAAACAAATAATACAACTTACTGTTGTATAATGAGTGTGTAATTGTATATTTTGTTGACAGTGGGGGTTCCAGGTGTCCAAACACATGCCCATTTTACCTTATTGGCGGTGAAAGGTTTACCAAAGCAATTAAATTCAACTTCTTTTTCTGAAAGGAAAAACATATTATTATATTTCATGTTTTAACCAACTCATCATAAAAATATTAAGGGAACAGGTAATCATCACAGTATCAACACCAACTCAATTAAACGTCAGTGATGCTAATCAATGCTATTGTGAATCAATGTCACTAGTTTTGGTGCAAATAAAAGTAGGTACACTTGGAGGGGAAACAGCTAGACAACCCCAAAAATGGGAATGCTTTTGCAAGTGTTGGCTACCGCCAGTTACTCTCTCCTTATCCTTCCTGACTGATTCTTCTCTAATGTTGTGTTTTGCTGGTGTCCTGGTCACTACAGGTGGCACAAGGTGGTACCAGCAGCCTGTTGAGGTTGCATACATCCATACATGCCTTTGGAAGAAGGTTTGCTGTGTCTCCCAGTACAGTCTCAATAGCATACAGGAGATAACAGGGGACGGGCTGTTACACAAGAGGTGGACAAGGCCGTAAAAACGCATCCACACAGCAGCTCTTTGTGTGAGGAGGAACAGGAGGAGCATTGTCTGAGCCCTACAAAATGGCCACATGCAAGCTACTGTTCTGCATGTTTCTGACCAAACTTTGAATTTGATTATTTATTACCTTGAGATGTGACACAGTGTCCATAACATGAAATGCTGCGGCTGCAATTACGGATCGCTGAAATGTAGAAAATTGTCAATGCATCAGGTATCAAAAATGTCATGTTGCACCATAAAAACACAGTAAAACAGATCTCATATAGTAAATTGTTTATTATTTAATTTTATATTGCAAAAATATGCTATACACAGTGCTATTGTTACAGCACTACCGTGTGAATTCTGCGGTTTCTCTAGCCACCACATAATTCAGTGAAGAACATTCATGTCCTCTATTTAGGTGACTGAATGCCACAAATAATCATGGTGTAACATAGACCTTTCCCGTGCAGGGGTATTTTTTTATCATGAAAATGGACTTTACATTACAATATCACATGGTCTCCTATTGCCAAACATTTCTTGGCTGAATACTTTTGAAAACTTCATGCCTTTGCAAATATGTTTTGTTTTCAACAGATCTTTGTCTTAAAAATAGGTAAAACATACCTGGACAAACTTGAAGAGGGGATGAAAGTGGCATAACACTTACATAGAGAACACCTAGACAATAAAAGACAGTATGTCAAAACAGATATTCATAATTTTTTGTAATTTCCAGTACACCACAACCATACATATTATATACAAGCACCATGGATTCCTATCAGCAGCTGTGTACGACTCTGAAAATGAATGTTATTGATGCCCATGACGTACAGGCAGATAGCAAAGCGTTGTCAGCTTGCAGTTTCAACAGTGCATTAAAACAATTGCATTTAAAAATGCAATTAAGATGGCAGTTCAGGGGACCTGGGGAGGTCAATGTGTAATCTGGAAGACCAAGAAAACTCTTGGGAAGAACTGCTCGTATGCTGGTCAGAAAGTCAAATCCAAAACCCCCATTTGACAGCAAAAAAACCTGCAGGAAGGTTTTGTATACTTGAGAGAGGTGTTGCATCAATCCACTGTGCACCGATGCTTGCACCAATTAGACCTTAATGGAACTCTCTGTAGAAGAAAACCTTATCTGTGTCCTCATTACCAATTCAATGCCAGAAGTATGCAATGAAACATCTACAGAAGCCGGATGCCTTTTGGGAACAAGTGTTGTGGTCTGAAGTTAAAATACAACTCTTTGGTCACAATCAGCAAAGGTATGTTTGAAGAACAAAAGAGCTGCATTTCACAATAAGAACACCTTGCCAATAACGCATGATCAATCATGCTTTGGGGTTCAGTTGCAGCCAGTGGCACAGAATACATTGCACAGATGGAGGGAAGAATGGGTTCCACTAAATGCCAGAAATTTTTTTAAGCAAACATCACATCATCTAACATTTTCAATTATTTAATAATACACTTTAAAATGTAAAAATAATTAACTGTGCATTGTTCCCCAAACAAATACTTAATTGTCTCAAGACCACAAAAACTATTTCACATTGAAAAATAGGGTGGTGAGCGGATTTCCAGTTCAGGAGAATCCCCTGCTTTAAGCCAGTAGGGACGTTGTCAGGATCGGGGCTGGCAGGTGTCAGGAGACCCACACGGGTAACACAGAGCGTAGAGGATAACAAGAAACTAGAGAAATGTCTCCAAACTCGCTGGCACCGGTACATGTGGGCATGTACGCGATCTCCTCCTGCTCTGGGAATAAAGGCTGTGGCACACAGGAAGGGTGTCCCAAGGATGTGTAGATTAAGGAGTTGTGTGCGTAGAAAAAGTGAGAGGGCGGTAGAGATTATTTATAGACCAGGAAATAACCCATTGTCATACAAGTATTGGAATGATGTAATACCCTTCATTGCACAGAGACAGAAAGCAGTGTCTAATAGGAACAGAGCAATGGTCTGCTCCCTAGTGCAATGAGTCCTGACCTTAGCCCAATTTCTTTTAGGCTTTTAGACTTCCTGTGTTAGCATAATGGCCAGCATGAGGAATTTTTAACATAGTATTTTAGAAATTATTTAATTTGATTGATCTCTATTTATAGGCCTAACAGGGTGGACATGTTATGTTCAAACACATCAAACTCACTTAATAAAAACATAAAAAATAGGATAGTAAGTGATGTTGAACACAACCTTATTCATTTGGTACAAAATGTTAACATTTTGATCAAAACAACATTTGAAGAAATATATTTTGACCAGATAAAATAAAATATTTAGAAATATATGTTTTAATAGTTCTTTTTTTAGTTCTGTTAAATGAACAGCGATGAGAACATGGCAACATTCTTTTTACCCCTTTAACCATAACTTTTAAAATGTTATTAGAAGCCCAGATAATTGTATTCATAATTAATAATAATTGACATACATGGGAAACTAAATAGAATAATTGATTGTACAAATTTAGACAAATTGACAGAGTGAAAATGTAAATGTAACTTCACAGCAGAGATGCTTTACAGTATTTTTCTTTTTTAAAGAATAATTTAAAAACGCATTGGCCACAAATAAACACAGGACAAGACTATTAAGCAAGGTTTATATTGATCTTTATGAAATTGATTTAATTTACACTTTGCTCAATAAAAGTAGTCTAGGTTTTTATGCAAGTGTAACCGTTAATATCACCTGAAACATGGTAGCCTACTATTGGCGGAAAATTCTGTGTTTAACAATCAGGGACCGGCAAACCCTTCCCAGGGGCATGTGCCGAAACTATTTAAGTCTCGCCTAAAACTTAATTTCTATGTGACAGACGAGTACGCAACGAAACTAAGATTGCCCACGCAACTGCCCTTATCCCTCCTTGCCCCTTCGAGGGTGAAAAGGCCGGGTGGTTGCCCTTTCAGGTCAGAGCAATGGCCCCTCAAAATTCACGTGCACGTCCCTGGCGCTATGAATGAAGTGGCAAATGGGAATTTGTGCTGCTCAAGTTGCACTAAACCTCTGCACAGTGCCTGATAACAATTTACCTTTCACGTTTACAGTATGTGTTTACTAATCACCTTCAACCCAGAAAACATCAATACATAATCAAAGCAACATAAAAACACAACACATAGAGTTAAGCACACCACATCCTAGCCACCCAATTCATTATAAACGTTTTTTTGGACTTCCTTTAAGCAATGTGTTGCGCTATTAAACTAAATGTAGATTTACCCAACTCAGTGGAATGAGAAAAGGAACACAAACCTCAATAATTCGCATAGATATGTGAATTTCGAAAAATAAAATATAAGATAAATAAACTATACAGTAGAAATTGTATTGAGTTGTATTGATGCCCTAACTAACCGACAGTATCAAAAGAGTACTTACAAAAGATTACGTTGGTCAGAGCTCTGCGCTGACAATGCATTGTGCGTCTTCGTGTCAAACAGAAGATATCTCCAATTCACAGCCACCCAATTCATTATAAACGTTCTTTTTGTACTTCCTTTAAGCAATGTGTTGCGCAATTAAACTAAATGTAGATTTACCCAACTCAGTGGAATGAGAAAAGGAATACAAACCTCAATAATTCGCATAGATATGTGAATTTCGAAAAATAAAATATAAGATTAATAAACTATACAGTAGAAATTGTATTGAGTTGATGCCCTAACTCACCGACAGAATCAAAAGAGTACTTACAAAAGATTACGTTGGTCAGAGCTCTGCGCTGACAATGCATTGTTCGTCTTCGTGTCTAATAGAAGATATCTCCAATTCACAGATTCAATTGCTTTGTCATCTACCTGTTTTGCGGCGAGCACTCTAGGTATGGTTTCCGTACGGGTCCAAGAACAGTAAACTAGTAGTTAATCCTTCACGTGCCAAATTTCAGCAACAATTCCTCGCATCTCAATGTTTTGACTTCAAAATAAATGTCCATCATTTAAAGTAATGAAGATTAATAAAAACATTTTAAACAATAGATACTTCAAATAGATAATGGTAATCAATGTTGGAATGCTATTAAATAATTTTATATTTTTATTTTCCAGGCAATAAAATCTGTCTTAATATTAATGTCCAATAGCTAGCTAGTCAGCAGTAGCACACACTTTGTCTTTGCAAACCAAAAACGCTCACAAGTCTCTTCTCGGCTGGCGTCAACTCGGTGCTAGCAGGTAAACATTGTGTTAATGTGCTAGAATGATGAACTTCGAATTACCATACCTTCCTGCCTCCACACCTTTCTGAAGCATAAAGTTTGAGCCTCTCTTATGATAGAGTTCTGTGAATGAAAAGTTGGGGGGACAAGAAGTCATTTTCAAAAAGCAGGGGGTTCCTGTAGGAACAAAAGTTTCCCCCCGGGTTGCAAATCAGAGAATGTCCACGCCGTTCAAGTCTTCCCAAATCATACACCTTTATTACGAATGCGCACCCGGAGATCTGTCTCGCCGGACATGTAGATCTGAAGTCCGTTCACATCCGACCCCGTTTTATGTAGCCACACACACACAGTCAATGCATGGAATTTGCTGCACACACACACAGTTAATTGCATAGAAAAGGCTGCGCGTGTTTTCTGAGTGTCCGTCTCGTGGGCAGCCCCCAGCCCTGTGGTGAACCATCTGGTGACCTCTTCCAAGGGAGATGAGAATGGTGTTGTTGTGTCCGGCGCCAGGAAGTCTGCCGGACCCTTCTGGCCTGTCTCCCCTCCTCTCCTTCCTGGGTCACTTGATCAGTCCCATGTGTGGTGGTCAGCCTAAAAGTTAATCTATAGGTTTTTAGATAAACAGTGTCCTTTGTCTTATCCTCCT
>JACXGK010006100.1:0-29954 GCA_016801125.1 Novumbra hubbsi
GTCAGAACTACAATATAAGCCACACTGTTAATACTGGAGCACAAGTCAGTCAGAACTACAATATAAGCCACACTGTTAATACTGGAGCACAAGTCAGTCAGAACTACAATATAAGCCACACTGTTAATACTGGAGCACAAGTCAGTCAGAACTACAATATAAGCCACACTGTTAATACTGGAGCACAAGTCAGTCAGAAGTACAAACAACACTGCAACTACTAGAGCATGAGTCAGTCAGAAGTACAATAAAAACAACACTGTTAACACTAGAACCGCACAAGTACATAAGAACAACAATGTATTGGGGATATTCAGAAGGTTGCTGGTTCCTATATTCTTGCTTCAGCAAGTTGATCATAGAAATTATAGTTTTATTTCTGTTTTGAATCAGGACCTCATTGAACATGACCATACATAGTTATATACATGCTTAGCTGGTATGCACTCTTTCCAGGGAATCTGTGAATAATACAAAATCGCTGGCTCCCTGTCCACCCTCTGACATTAACTTAATATCATGTTTCCGGAAAAACATGGATTTAAATAAATACTTTTTGTTTAATCTCCCCTAGGCTGACAGATTTTCTGAGAATACCCATTAACAAAGTTCTCTATGGACAGTAGTTTTAGAGTTCATGAATGTTTGTATTGCAGCTGTATCAAGTACTCGTCAAATTTAGGGCTCTCACGATTATGACATATTAGTTGACGATTAACTATGGCACAAATAATTGTGATTAACAACTGAATTGTTTGTATTGTATATTGTAAGTTGTGTGCCACTATTATAGTATAAGACAAATGATATTTTAGACCTAAAAAGTCACGTGATGGATCCAAAAATGATGACATCCTTGCATCATATGTGGTGTGAAAAAGGAAGGATACTGAGTGTTTAGTATTTTTAATGTTTGCGCCAAACGATCGATAAATGTAATTTCAAACCGTAGAGAAATTTCTATAACATAGATATAGAAGAACTAATGCGGGTATAGTCCCGGAATAGGTGAACCTGATTGCATACAAGACAAACCGTATTGTGAGGTGTTGGGGAACCGATAGGGACACCTGGGGAATGGTGGCTAGAAAATCTGTGATTTCGACCACCGGAACGGGCAGGACCAGGGAAGGAGACAGCTCCGGAATGTAGACGCGACATCAACAATAAAAAAGATGTATACACTTTCAGTCAAAAGTTTTAGAACATAATTCTTTTTTACTGCAATTCAAACAGTTTACCACCTTAATGTACTCTGAAATAAAAGAACTGAACAAATAAACAGTCAAAGAACCAAAGAAAATAATGTTATTGTTTGGTTTAACCAAATTACATTTACATTTAAAAAATCTAAGTAGCCAGCTTTTGCAGACCCACCTGTCAGAGTTTCCTCCATTTTCCCAGTGCCCTTTAATCGTTTAGTAAACTGTACTCACTCTTTCTTTGCAATTTCTCTAAAGGAGTAACCTACATTATTAAGGGTTATAATGGTAAAAATAACCACTCATTGTGATTTGCCCTTTTCCCAGCACTTGATGGCAATATACTACTTCCTGCAGGATAATACTGTCCAAATAAATGAGTGGGTGTAGTAACACAGTCTCTTCAAACACTGCTTTTATACAGATAGAAAGTTTGTAAGATCAACAGATGTTGGGACACCAGTAGGAATTGCTAGCATCAAGGGAGTGATCAAAGAGCAAACATGGGAATACAGTGCACCTGGAAAGTATTCACAGTGCGTCACTTTTTCCACATACAGCGGTTTTCCAAAATGTATTAAATCAATGTTTTACTCAATTCTACATGCAATACCCCATAATGATAACATGAAAACCTTAGGTGAAAAATAGGTGTGCCATGTGTGACTTGAAACTGTAATTGCTGCCAAAGTTGCTTCAACAAAGTATTGAGCAAAGGCTGTGAATACTTATGTACATGTTTGTATGTTCGTTCTTAATTTTTGCAGATCTATAAAAAATATTAAACACACCTTTTTAACCTAGTCATTATGGGGTATTGTGTGTAAATTCTCTAGGACAAAAAATTATTGAATCAATTTTGGAATAAGGCTGTAACATAACAGAATGTGGAAAATTGAAGCTTTGTGAATACTTTCCTGATGCACTGTATATTGAATGTAGTGTGGTGGAGTGTGGTAATAGAGCAATGTTTACATTTTTGTGTTATCCTTCCTAGTCCAAATTTACTATGAACAAAAGCTTACTTTTACAGCAGTGATCTCCCTGTTTTTTTCTGCTCACTGAGATGGGCTATAAACCTCTTACAGTAGGTGTATGTCTAGATTTTACTAAGTATATCAGTGTGGCAGTACATGCATGTTTCTGTCATCTCTAAACTCAAGTCAACAAGTGATTCTTTTGTGTGTCTATTATAATGTCCCAAAATGGCTAGGTTAATTCTACCCAAAATTGTAGAATTGATAGCTTTATTCTGTTTAGCTCAACACAAGCCCCACATTTGCCAACCCAACTGTCCGAAGTTGACAGAGAGATGCTGAACTTTGAAAGTAGAGTTGGTCGGGATCCAGATTTTAACAACGTCATCATATCTCCCACCCAGGGTTATAAAGTGCACGAAATAAAATGCAACAAACTTGAATAGATTTCAAAGACAAATCCGTTCCTAAAGTTTTTCCACTAATCTACAGTGACTCTCTTAATGTTTGTCAATTTTCAAGTGCCACTGTGTAAATTAACCTGAGGGAGTGAAGTGCCTACTGTAAGCAGTCTGTGAGGAGATGCACACGCTGCAGAAAGAAAGGACACGGACGAAAGTCGAGTGAAAATATGACATCAGTGCAGTAGGGTCAGTGACTTCCCAAGCACAGCACAAGCTATGATGCCCTGCCTCTATTATTTCAGCCTTTCAAAAGCATGTCGATTTGGGAAAACAACATTATTTTATTACTTATGCTATTGCTCAGGGAAAACTTCTTAGGTCTCAACAAAATAAGGACCAAAGCCAAAAAAACTTTTTTTTTTCATAGTAGTTTGGAACCACTTATGTCGTTGTGGAGTACATTTAATAGTAACGCATAATTTAAGTACTACTTTTATAGTAATAATTTAATTTCTGGGTGTTAAAATGGATGTGTGTATTTCTTACGGTAGTATATACAGTGATGCATGTAGAGGTCTGTAATTTTTATCATAGGCACACTTAAACTGTGAGAGACGGAATCTAAAACAAAAATCCAGAAAATCACATTGTATGATTTTTAAGTACATTTTTCAGTAAATGCATGACACATTTATTTGATACATCAGAAAAGCAGAACTTAATATGTAACAGAAACCTTTGTTTGCAATTACAGAGATCATACGTCTCTTGTAGTTCTTGACCAGGTTTGCACCCACTGCAGCAGCATGTTTTAAAATGTGTTGCTGGCAGCAAATTAAAATGGGGTTTTCCAAAACCAATAACAATTCAACATCTGATGTTGCCTTTGTACTAATTTCAAATGATATATAGGGATAAATTATTTTATTTTGAGTTCAACAGCAAAACGGTAAAACGTTAGTGGTTCCAAACCATAACACAGTACAACGTTTTTTTGGCCTTTAGGATTCTTACGTATAATGTATAAGTGCATTCAAAATGTTCAAGTCTCATCTCAGTCTTAAGGAACTGTATTTTGACCTACCATCGCTTCAACTTTCCCTGGGGTATGAAATGAATATATCAAAGACATAATAAACTCAAATTGACACAGAACCTATTACCTCAAAACCTGGTTGCCTCAGTCAGATGGCTGAAATGGGGGCAAGTGGATATTCAAGCAAGACAATAAATTAAATCCAAAAAGTAATGGTTAATTGGGCACAAAATCAAATATGATCTGGGCACCATTCTATATGAAAGAATGATTTAACATTCCATGTGTTCCCGAATCTCAAAAAGAAAAAATGACAGGAAAAGGTTCAGTGCTGTTCACTTTGCAACGCAATGGTGCAAAAAGTACTGAAAACTAGGGTGCCAAGGGACCCCACAGAACAATATGAAACATTCATGTCCTTTGTAGCCCAGTAAATCACTCAAGCTATGTCAAATGAAGAAGCAGCCCAGAGTGTTTTCAATCCAAGAGGAAAATGAGCTCTGCTGACATTTGGACACTGCACACAGTCTGGCAGGGAATGGAAGAGCTGGTCTGAGACCTACATCATAGAATCAGTCCATCATATTTGGCACGTTCTTTGAACAGTTCTGTCTTCTAAATTCTAAAACGTTAATGAAGCAACAGGAGAACATCAGGAGATGTGTTGGCAATATTTGCATGTGTTTTGAGCAGGCCAGCCATCTTGAAGAATAGAAGAGCCACACTTTGACCAATGTATAACACCGCATAATTGGTTGATTAGAGGGTGGACTACTGATCTGTTCTCTTGAGATATCAATGGGGGACACTTTTGTAATAAATTAAAATGTGAAGCTTCCTACATATACATGTGTCTATTCCAACATATATATATATATATATATATATATGTCTATTCCAACATATTATATATAAAAATAATTTGATCCCCTGCTGATTTTGTACGACAGAATAACAACAACAAAAATCCAGAAAAACGCATTTTAAATAAGTTATAAATTGATTAGCATTTCACTCAGTGAAATACATATTTGACCCCTTTGCAAAACATGACTTAGCATTTGGTGGCAAAACCCTTGTTGGCAATCACAGAGGTCAGACGTTTATTGTAGTTGGCCACCAGGTTTGCACACATCTCAGGGGGGATTAGTCCCACTTCTCTTGGCAGATCCTCTCTAAGTCATTAAGGTATTGAGGCTGAACATTTGGAAACTCGAACCTTTTGCTCCATCCACAGATTTTCCATGGGATTAAGGTCTGGAGACTGGCAAGGTCACACTAGGCCCCTAATGTGCTTCTTCTTGAGCCACTCCTTTGTTGCCCTGGCCGCGTGTTTTGGGTCATTGTCATGCTGGAATACCCATCCACAACCCATTTTCAATGCCCTGTTTGAGGGAGGAGATTCTCACCCAATAATTGACAGTACATACAACACTTCACCTAGTTCTCCTCTGAATCATTTAGATGTTCATTGGCAAACTTCAGACGGGCCTGTACATGTGCTTTCTTGAGCAGGTGGACCTTGCGGGCGCTGCAGGATTTCAGTCCTTTGCGGCGTAACGTGGTCCCAGCTGCCTAGAGATCATTGACAAGATCCTCCCGTGTAGTTCTGGGTTGATTCCTCACCCTTCTCATGATCATTGAAAGGTGAGATCTTGCATGAAGCCATGTCATGTCACATTATCACACATAACTTAATTTCTGATCTTATTTGTTTTGATTTCTTTGTATGTATGGATTACTTGGGTTGTTACCAACATCTGGTGAACATGTCATGTCGATGGCACCTTTGGAAATATATTTAGTGAGAAAAATGTGATGTGTTCAATACTTATTTCACCCGCTATATATATTTCAACATAAACCTACCTCCTGTCTCTATAGAGCAAGATACATTTCAGAGTATCTACAGATGCATCTTCTCATTCACAACAAGTGTCCCATTTGGATGTATTTCATTTCCTGGAAAGCAGAGTTTTTGAATATGTCATACAAACAGATTAGTGAGCATGTTATGTAAATTGTAATTATTCAAATTCCTATACCGTACATGTTCCATTCAGTACATTCCAATTGCCAATTGAAAGAGGTAGAAAACTCCCACAGTCAGCATTTTTGGTTCCCATACAAATTATGTTGGGAAAGAGGGAGAATGAGAGGGAAGAGAAGACTATGGGTATTTTTGCAACACCCAGCGAGGGCACAGGAAATAGGGAAAAAATGGGAAAGATACACCATTTGACTCCTCTCACTCCTGGAACCTAACCCTGCTCCTCAATCTCCCATCGACAGCTTTTTCATGCCAATGACATGAGAAAGGGATCGGAGGATGTTTATGTAAGTGCTTCAGAAATATGGTCGCTTGTTCTCGGGTGATAGCCTCGTCAGTCTCGCCTCGTCAGCCTTGCCTCGTCAGTCTCGCCTCGTCGCGTTCCTCCATCACGTCGCTGCCCTGCACAAGGGGAGTGACTTACCGCAGGGTTGACAACCAGCTTATGAATTCACATCACAATGACACCAAAAAGAAACCAAAAAAAGATCCTCTTCTTGCTTCGGTAAGCGCATCTCTAACCCATTCCCGAGCATGGCATTAGAGATTTAAACGGAAACACAATGAAACAACTCCAGCCATAAGGCAGACTTCGGCACGACTTATGGTGTTCGCACGATAATTGTTTACATGGTGAAACCTCTGTGCTAATTAAAGGCTGTCGCATGACAGCTGATGCCAAGTGCACTGTAATCCCTCATTCCCAACCCAAATTGTCCCGTTCCACCGCCATCCTCAATCTCCCTCTACTACCTTCACATCCATTTTCTTTCCACTAAATCATACTCCCTCGTCTCTGCCAATCTGACCCGACTCTCCTTCCTTTCTGCATTCTCTCAAGTCCCCGTTTCCTTTCCTACGGCTGGCACCGCCTTCCCCTGAGGGACTCACTGTGTGCTCACAGAAACGGACTTTGGGGAGCTGATCGAAACAGAGGAACAGAAATTCTGGATGATCTAAAACCCACATCCCCTTTATTTCTCATTTAACATTTAAACATTTAAAATGTATCTGTATTTTCTCATCCCTTACTATTCCTTCACCTCCTCCTTTGTCCCCCTCTACTGATGACAACCATTTTAAAAAAGAGGCTAATTGCCCAATTGGAGCCATTTTCTTTCGGGTGCATCTTTAAATACCTTATCCCATTACCCACTTACCAACTGATCCCTGAACACAGGGAGTCTCATCTGACTCTAATGATGGCCAGAGTCACTACCTTCAAGAAACCCCTTGATCCTCTACACTGCACTCTGGTCTGCATCTGTACTTCCGTTCATTTACAAAACCTTTGTGTTCCGTCTCTGACCAGTCCTAACCACCCGATATAAACACAAAGGCATTCCGTTTTCCAACAAGTATGCGCTTTAAAGAAACTACATAAATGTCATTCTTGATTTCAGTTGACTAAAACTAACCAAGACACGAGGATCACAGACTACAATCTAACTAGTTCTTTGGGGATTGGACAAAAGCGTTTGTAGACTCTGACAAATGGAGCAGAACAGCAGAGGTCTCCTCAGCTGCGGGAGCGATGCACCAAACCCTGAACACAGCTGACATCAGCTGGAGTGCTGAAGAAGAGCAAGCAATGAGTACGGGCGGACAGGTAGACAGACTCCCCTCTGCTTCCAATTACTCACACTGCACTGGAGACTCTTTAGCTTCCCTGCAGCTAACCAATCATAGCTGCCTTTTAGTTTACCTAGTTCAAAAAATATTCATTTTGCCAGGTGTGTTGAATTAAAACCCTTTTCCTTGAAGTTAGTTAGACATACATTAAGTTAGTTGTTTACGGCTTCCTTGTTTTCTTTAAGTAAGCAATAAGAAAGGGAACGTGTTATATCCTGGTAATGTCTTTGTTCACAGCAAATTTCCAGCTGGATGAAAATCTATTCAGGTCTCCAGGTCAAGCAGCAGATATTCTTAGTTTGAGTGCATATTACAGCCCATGTATACAGGCCCAGCTGTCCCATTACTTTTATTTGTATCCCATTTTTACATTTGACATTTTAGTCATTTAGCAGACACTCATCCGGAAGAGACTTCTATGGGCAATTAGTGCTTCCTCAGGGACATAACAACAAAATTGTTCACCGCACTTGCTCTGGGATTTGATCCAGCAACATTTTAAGCCCTTGTCAGATGTTCTAACAACCTGTTGCCCCACTACTCAGTAAATGTAAAATACATGCTTGAGTTATCAATTGGCTTTGTAAAAAAACACACACTTAATACAAATGAAGACAGTAACAATGTTACCTAGCGTGGCTGTGAATCGCTAATAAGAACAGACACACACCCATTGAAACACCCACAACTCTACAGTTACAGACTCAGCAGAAACAAAAAAGAGAGACAAATACATGTTTAAACACATCATCCTTGCAAAAAACTCTCTCTCACACACACACACACACACACACACAGCCACATCATGTTAATTAAGGTATCAATTGGAGTGTCTGGTAAGCATCTAGTGTATGGTAATGGATCATTCCTGTGTTCTGGAATACACCCTACCATTACAGAGAACAGGCATGTATATTGATGACTCTGTCATGCTTTAGGTTTCAGTGCTTAATCAAATTCATCCATCTCTGAAGCAGGCCTTACCAGAGCCATACTAATACATGGATGTGTATTAGTCCAGCATAACCCAGGGCAGGAAATAGCTGTACTTGTTCTCTCACTCCAGCAAAAACCATTGAACAATGCATCATGGACTGGCGCTAGTGTGTGTGTGTGTGTGTGCACGCTTGCGGTAAGAGCAAGAAGTATTCATTTAGCATTTTCATTACAACGCAGTTACTCAGCTAAAATGAGTCTCCTATAAGCAGCAGGTAGGTGGAATATGATGAGGCGCAGGTTGGGGAGGTTTAGAAGGTACTGACACACACACACACACACACATCAGAAGACTGAATGATGGCTCATTTAAAAAGCAGTATTAATTTGGGCAGGGCGACCACCAAATGTGTTTAACAGAGTTTAATATGTTTTAATACAGGGGGGATATTGATAATAAACGTGTTTAGTGGAGTGTTAATATATATTAAATCAGGGGGATAATGATAACGGATGTGTCGGTTTACCAGACAGAAAGTCCTGGGGAGGAGCCTGAGTGTAGGGATACCCTGACCCTGTGGACAAACCACACAACAAGGTTAGGGAACTTGTGTGTGTGTGTGTGTGTGTGAGAGAGGTGGTGAGAGTGCGTCGTGTTGATTATACAGTACATATTACACAGATGAAATCCAATTCCCAGGGTTCTATACGTCTTGGGCCTGGAGCGCTATAAACGGGCCACGGGCCAAAACAAAAAGAAAACATGTTCCTACGCATTATGTCATTGCCATTGTTTAAATCCTTCGAGGGTCTTTAAGCAAGGCTGTGACCCACGAGGACCGCCAGGCGTCAAGGAGAAAGAGAGGAGAGAGAATCAAAGAGACGGAAACAAACGGGAGATGCCGAGATAACACGGGGAGACAGACGGAGAGCAGGGGGATCAGAAACGGAGGGAGAAGGTGACACAGAAACACCGCAGGAGAAAGAAGGAGAACTAGAAAGGATGGTAACCAGGGGTGACAAATGAGCAATACCACAAGAGAAAAAGAGTCAGGAAGTGGGGAGGAAAAAAGAAAGAGGATTGAAGGGAGCAATGCTGCAGGAGGGAGGGAGTGGTAGAGAAAAGGAAGAGGCAGAACAGAATGAGAGGAAAAGCCAATGAGTAATACTGCAGGAGAGAGGGAGGGAGGAAGGTAGTTCAATAAGGCAAAATGGCGGAGTTGGCAGAGTAGAGCTATACTACTCACAGTGTAAGAATGTCCCCATTCAAATGCAGGATCGCTTCAACGGACTCACAAATGCTAGCACACAGTTTATTTACATTAACCCGGGACTCCATGCATGGTGTAACAGATCATGTACACACAAGCCAAGCTATTATATCACAAAACAAATGTGTATACTATGTGGTAATGCGAAAACAGAACCAACAGAATAGATGGACAGAGCGGGCACAGAGAAGGAGGCGCCTGGCAGGGGGAAACGGTGACATTTTCTGGAATTGCAATTAATTGCAAAGTCCCTCTTTGCCATGAAAATTCACTTAATCCCAAAAAGAAAATCTCCACTTCATTTCAGCCCTGCCACAAAAGGACCCACTTATATCATGTCAGTGATGCTGATTAAGTTAGAATAACAGACTGGAAGCTTAAAAAGGAGGGTGGGGCACGAAATCATTGTTCTTCTTCTGTTAACCATGGTTACCTGCAAGGAAACACGTGCAGTCACCATTGCTTTGCACAAAAAGTGTTTCACAGGCAAGGATATTTCTGATAGTAATATTGCACCTAAATCTACTATTTATCAGTTCATCAAGAACTTCAAGGAGAGAGGATGAATTGCTGTGAAGAAGGCTTGAGGGCACCCAAGAAAGTCCAGCAAGCGCCAGGACCGTCTCCTAAAGTTGATTCAACTGAGGGATTGGGGTTCCACCAGTGCAGAGCTTGCTCAGGAATGGCAGCAGGCAGGTGTGAGTGCATCTGCACGCGCAGTGAGGTGGAGATATTTGGAGGATGGCCAAGTTTCAAGAAGGGCAGCAAAGAAGTCACTTCTCTCAAGGAAAAACATCAGTGACCGACAGATATTCTGCAAACAGTACAGAAATTGGACTGCTGAGGACTGGGGTAAAGTAATTTTTCTCTGATGAATCCCCGATTTTTCTATTTGGGGCATCCGGAAAAACGCTTCTCCAGAGATGAAAAGGTAAGCACTACCATCAGTCCTGTGTCATGTCAACAGTAAAGCATCCTGAGACTATCCTGAGACTATGTGTGTGGGTGCTTCCCATTCAAGGGAGTGGGCTCACTCACAATTTTGCCTAAGAACACAGCCATAAATAAAAAATGAGAGAGCCACTACTCCCAACCATGTTGTGATGAACAATGCCACTCCAGCGTGATGGAGCATCTTGCCATAAGGCAAACATAATAACTAAGTGGCTCGGGAACAAAAAAATTACATTTTGGGATTCACGGCCAGGAAACTCCCCAGACCTTAATCCCATTGAGAACTTGTGGTCAATCCTCAAGAGGTGAGTGGACAAACAAAAACCCACCATTTTTGACAAACTCCAAGCATTGATTATCCTGCCATCAGTCAGGATGTGGCCCAGAAGTTAATTGAAAGCATGCCAGGGTGAATTGCAGGTCTTGAAGAAGGAGGGTCAACACCCTTCTGCAAATAATGTCTCTCTGCTTGTACTTAATGTAATTATCAATAATATCATTGGACACATATGAAATGCTTGTGAATTATAGTTCAGTATACCATAATAACACCTGAAAAAAATATCTTAAAACACTGCAGCAGGAATCATTATGTAAACCAATACTTGTTCATTCTCAAAACGTTTGGCCATGGCTGTATACATTTAACAACAAACCTTTTGGAAGAAAACATGGTTTACATAGTCATCACATGTTTACTGTCAATACAGTTCTTTCTTTTTTTGTCAGGGTGTGAAACTTTCATTCCACTACTCATTAGAGGAATAACTCAAGAAAAGGAACAAGAGCTTAGAACCAAGGACAGACAGTGAGGAAGTTGGAGAAAGAGAGAACAAACAGTGTAGTGGAGACAGAGCCAGAGAAGAACAGTGGAGTGGAGGCAGAGAAGAACAGTGGAGTGGAGACAGTGGCAGAGAAGAACAGTGGAGTGGAGGCAGAGAAGAACAGTGGAGTGGAGGCAGAGAAGAATAGTGGAGTGGAGGCAGAGAAGAACAATGGAGTGGAGGCAGAGAAGAACAGCGGAGTGGAGAAAGTGGCAGAGAAGAACAGTGGAGTGGAGGCAGAGAGGAACAGGGGGTTGGAGGCAGAGAAGAACAGTGGAGTGGAGACAGTGGCAGTAAATAACAGTGGAGTGGAGGCAGAGGTAGTGTAGAACAGTGGAGTGGAGGCAGATAGAGGGAAAATGGTGAGAGGGCAGGGACATTGAAGAGAATAAACAGTCAAGTAGAAAGCTAGATTGCTGAGGAAAAAAACATGGCGGGGCTTAGACTTTTCTACAGACAGAGACAACGGGAAGACATGGTCAAGAGGCCTGACACCCTTGCACTTCAACTAACTCACAGTCTCCAAAAATAAGCTTAAATTGACCAAAGTATTTAGTCTCAACAATTTGCTTTGAAATCTCACGGTTAATATTACAGGATATTAATTACCTGCATTATTTAAATAAAGTGGAAACAACAATATTGGCAGTCGATGAGCAAAGCACTGTTGAAAGATACCAGATCCCATACCAAATAATAAACAATATTTCAACCCTTTTCCATCTTAAGTAACATCTAAAGACATTCATTTCAGATAAATAACAATAATTTAGAGTACTGTGCAAAATTGAGTAGGGATAATTAGTTCCAGACAAATAGCTTAACATTTCCCAAGTGTCTTTAAACCTTAGCAGGATACTGTCTATATTTAAACAAATTGGTCATGTTTGGAGGGGATGGTGGGCTATTTAGAATAACATGAGTTGTGTTGTGCCTGCAGCTATTTTACCTACTACACTGCAATAGTAAACAGAGCATGTTGAAGAGTAATAGGCTAGTAGTAAATATTTAATGCCAGAATCTGTTAATACTGGGGTGAGTGGATAGAACGGAATTATTAGTCTGGCTAGATGTCTGTATTTCACAGGCCTAACAAATTCAGTAGGATATTTTCATGTGTTAGGCATTAAACCATTAAACCATTGAAATCACCAATTCAACCGGTGTGAATTTTATTATGGCAACTCGTAGCTTGACTTCATAGTGTGTATGGCCTGCATACACTCCTGAGAAAGTATGGGTATGCTCCTAATGAGATGGTGGATTGTGTTCTGGGGAATCTCGTCCCAGACCTGGATCAGGGCATCAGTGAGCCCCACGACAGTCTGTGGTGCTACTTGGTGGCATAAGATGCACCAATACAAGACAACCCAGAGATTCTCAATTGCATTCAGGTCTGGATAATGTGAGGGACAGTTAATGGCATCAAGAGTGCCATCCCGGAGGAGCTGGACTACCTGTGCAACCTAAATAGGCTGCAGGTACTGCCTCATGCTACCAGTAGTGACAAGGACACTAGCAAAAATGCAAAACTTGAGAAGAATAGGTCAGGAAGTATGAGGAGAAAGCAGTTGTCTGTGGCCACCACCTGCAAAACCATTTCATTTTTGGGGGTGGTCTTACGGTTGCCGCTCCAGTGCACCTGTTGTCACTTTCATTTGCACCAAAACAGGTGACAATGATTAACAATCACTTATGCATCCTAACTGGACAGATTGACATCACTGTTTAATTGACCACAACCCAGTTAGGGTCAGCTGCTTTGTGAAGGAGGAGTACACAGGACAGCTTCTAAACTTTGGGGGGGGGACAGGCCTTCTCTTGGTGTCTATATGGTTGAATATAAGCTGCTGAGCCACATATAAGGCAATACATGCTCATGAGGTAATCCATAACCACCACAGTATAATCCATAAGAATATACTCTCCACTCTCCACAGTCTGCCAATGATGAATGACGTAAAGGCATGTACAGTATATAGTCCATCAGGCTCTTTGGCCACTCTGCAAATGTCTAATGGCTTGGTTAGACACAGCATAACACTGTGCTACTACAGCCGGAGAAGATCAGAGCAGACCACCTCATTCAAAAGCACAGGTCCAAAGGTAACCTGATACAAACGGGCCCACCAAACGCTTTTCAAAACGATTTTATCCTGTAACAAAATCAGGTGGGAACCAGACACTGTTTGCCATAGAATCTGATAGGAATCAGTATACAATCATATAGTCCTGCTGACGTGAAACAAGAGGGGAACCAGAGGTTGGCCAGTGGGTCTCAGTTGGCCGGCAGGGGAATGACGTACACACCCGGCATATTGCCTCAGCATGGACCGGACATGTTTTACAAAACTAAACAAAACGCATCTATGGGCGATTGTGTGTGTGTTTTGGTCAGCGTGATAATGTGAGACGGAATGCGTGTTTGTTGTCATGTTAATGTGAGTGTTAAGTGTGTTTGTATACAGTATACCTTTCAGAACAGTACTACTAACTAGATCTTAGCACTTCAGAAGCATCCACATCAGCTCAGAGGTAAGAGACAATCTTAGAGAGGAACATTGTTTAAAAGAAGAAAGAGAAGGACTAAAAGATCTAAAGCAGAAGTCTTTGTAAAACAGGTTTCTGGTTGTTCTGAGTGTGTGGAGCTATTGTGACGGTGTTAAAAGGTGAGTGAGTGAGAGAAAGGCAGAGAGAGAGATAGAGGCAGAAAGTGAGAGAGAAAGAGAGAGAGAGGGTGAGAGAGCAAGAGGGAGAGAGAATGGTTTTCCTGTCAGCCTTCATTAGAAGCATTAAACCTGAGACTTTGGAAAGTAACTGTGTCTGTCTGTGTGTTTGATTGTGTGTCTGTCTACAACACCATCTCATTTCCAAGACATCTTCCCATCTAGCTAGCGGGCAGGAAAACGAACACATACAGAAATATACTGTAAATACTGCAATAGAAGATCTGAAGACACAAACAATAACAGCGGTTATTCCGTTTGCAATCCCTCAACCGCGCCCTAACACTTAATCGTACTGGAGATTTGGATTCATTCTTTTGGGGAATTTATTGATCTGTTTTTGAATTTTTCTGTCTTACTGCAATAATAACACTGAGTTGAAAGACTGACCCTGATGACAGTAGAGGAAGACAAAGTGACTGACAATGTTCCCCTGATGACAGTAGAGGACAGAGTGACTGACCATGTTCCCCTGATTTACAGTAGAGGACAGAGTGACTGACCATGTTCCCCTGATTCACAGTAGAGGACACAGTAACTGACCATGTTCCCCTGATGACAGTAGAGGACACAGTAACTGACCATGTTCCCCTGATGACAGTAGAGGACAGAGTGACTGACCATGTTCCCCTGATTTACAGTAGAGGACAGAGTGACTGACCATGTTCCCCTGATTTACAGTAGAGGACACAGTAACTGACCCCCCTCCCCTCTGGTAGAAATAGTTTAGAACCACCACGGCACCACGGTGACTGACGGATGAAGAAAGGTAAAGGAAAAATTAAAAGGGTGAGAAAGGGGTGGGGCAATAGATGAGGACATAAGACGTGCGATGGATGGAGGGCAGAGAAAGAGTAGGCAGGACGAGGAAAAAGGGGATGATGAATGAGAGAAAAAGGTATGGATGGATGAGGACAGAGGGAAGAGGGGGTGGATGAATGAGGATAATGTTTTGACAGCGAATTGGTTAGAAGGCGGTATAATCGCCTGGCGCCAGCTAGTATCCATGGTGACATGTGGAGCCAAAGAGTGCACCTGTTGCGGGGAAAGAGTGTGTGTTTCGGGAACCAATTTGAAATGACGTGATGACCCCACCACCAAGCACTGGGGATGCAGATTAGCCTTGTAGGGACCGTTCAAAAAGACTTGTGGGGGGGGGGGGGCAAAAAATCTCAAAGATCTCACACAGGATCTTCACCTGCTGAGTCTGAACAAGTGAAATGTGAAAACACTACAGTTAAATGTCTCACCACAAGCTGGAATGAAGGAAGAAGTGATATGCAAATGAAGTGCTCGTGTCCCGTCTGGACTCTCCCAGCCTCGCTGACCGTACCTGATCCTAGCGAACGTAAACAAACCCGGGCGGTTGACATTTCACCCTCTAAACCTTGGTAACGCAACACTGCAGAAACAAGAAACAGCCTGTATATTTCAGTCCAACTCTCTCCCTTTCAGTTCAACTCTCTCCCTCTTAGCCCTCAGCTCCCCCTCCTCCTCTCCCCCATCCATCCACCTGCTTTTTTTCACACCTCCATTTTCTTTAGCTTTTGTAGCTTAACGGTGCCCCCTGCTGGAACCTCCATGCCACCGTTAGTCTAGTAAAGCGGGGTAGGCGGCTAGATTCTGCCGCTGGTTGACGACATGATTAGAATAATCTAGAAAAAGGGATGAAAGCTGGCCCACAGTCAAAACATTTCTAGTGTGGTACAGAGACTAATGGAGAGGAAACTATGTTTTGAAAACAAGGAAACCCAGTCATATGCTAAGTATAACACCTTCATTAAGCGGAGAAGGAAGGACTGCATGGGATAACTCTGTGATTAAAATGTGCCATAATGAAGTTAGCATGTTCACAGACACACACACATACAGGTATTGACAGGCTTAAACGTGTGGTGTTGATGCAAAACTGACAGTACTTTATATTTATCCTCAAGCCAGAAACACATGAGCAGCAGCTATGTGTCTGTGTAAGTGTGTATGGAAGAAAGGAGAGTGTGTATGTCCTGGAGAGACAGTCTATGGGTGTGTGTGTATGTGTATGGGGGAAAGGAGAGTGTGTATGTCCTGGAGAGACAATCTACGGGTGTGTGTGTACGTGTATGGAGGAAAGGAGAGTGTGTATGTCCTAGAGAGACAGTCTATGTGTATGTGTTTATGGAGGAAAGGAGAGTGTGTATGTCCTGGAGAGACAGTCTATGTGTATGTGTTTATGGAGGAAAGGAGAGTGTGTATGTCCTGGAGAGACAGTCTATGTTTCTGTGTTCCTGTGTATGGAGGAAAGGAGAGTGTGTATGTCCTGGAGAGACAGTCTATGTTTCTGTTTTCCTGTGTATGGAGGAAAGGAGAGTGTGTATGTCCTGGAGAGACAATCTATGTGTCTGTGTATGGAGGAAAGGAGAGTGTGTATGTTCTGGAGAGACAGTCTATGTGTCTGTGTATGGAGGAAAGGAGAGTGTGTATGTTCTGGAGAGACAGTCTAGGTGTGCCTGTTCCTGAGGAAACACTAGCGATTATAAAAACGTTTGCCAAAGCTACAGTGGAGTGGAGCATGTGACAATAACATCCAGTGACAGAATGAACTACTGTACCCCCAACTGTCACAATAGAGAACAGTGAGTGTGTAGACATGTGTGTGTGTGTGTTTCTCTTGTCCTTATTGTCAGAGAAGGTATATGGTGTTTACTTAGGGAGAATTCTAATAGTTCCACTGTGTCTTATCCCTGATCAAAATAGAGTAGTAGTGAGGGCTGGAATAGAGGCTGAATGATAGCTATAGCATGTCATTGGTAAAGTCACAACGCTGGGAACTAGTGGCAGAGAAAACACACACACACACACACACACTACAGAAATACCTTTTTGTACATCTCTTCCAATGGATGTTCAGCCTCAACACAACTAAAAAACAATAAGGTCTGTCACACAAACACAAAGGAAATTGCTGCAGACGTGAGAATGGTACAATGAACGGATGCACAACAGTAGAGGGCACTACAGTCACACGCAACAGGCTGTGGCCCAGAACTCTGACACACACACACACACACGAGTAATGTGCTTCTGTTGGTAGTGTGTGTGTGTAGTGTAAACACATTTTCCATATCAACTGTCGCGCTCCATTAGGTGTTTGCAAGGAATGATCCGTAGAGAACCGAAATCATATTAGGACAGTTGAATTTCCGTCTGTTGACCAGGGGCACGCAAGGCGCTGTCCAGACTGATTATATCTGTAGTCTTGATTTTCACTGCTTTCTCAATAGGGCTTGGACGTTGGCATAATGTTCTGATGAGTTTCATTTCTCAGCCAATGAGAATTCATTTCAGACATGCACGTGTGTAGTGTAAGAATCTTTTTTGCCTGTGATGCATGTTGTTGTGTAGAATGCGATGCATCACCTCCACGGTCCACCTTGGATTATCCCAATCCAGAAACTGTTGAATGGATGAATTCCATGTCCCGGTATAGCAGTTGCACTTTATAAAATGTTTCATCCACTCAGCGTGGCCACACTTCCTCTTCTCTAATTCACTTGAGATGGTTCCTATCCACAATTGGCACATCAAAGGATCAACTCATCATGCTTTTATGGGAGTTAAAATGTATGGGAATAGTACAAACCCATGTGACTACATACACGTCATATCCGCAGACCACCAATACAGCTCCCATTGGAAAAGCTTCAGGCCAATTTTGCGGCAGACACACGGTACTCTTTATCTGATCAACATTTACAACCCTCACTGCCAATAGATGTTTCCTGTGAATGTAAAACGTATTAACAATGCGCTTTGGTAATTTGAAATCCCCAATTTAAAAAATTGTAGTAGGTTGTTTTCTTACCTTTTCATTTGTTTGGACTATTTTAACGAGGAAAAAGCATTGTCTACAATAACTTGTCAAAGTTACATGGAATAAACCATGGTATTAATTACTTAATTAATAATAACCTTTAGCATTTGATGTTATTAAGAAACCCCAGATTCATATGTCAAATTCCATTCTCTGTTGTTGCACTGTAAACAATATTTTTGTTTACATGTATTTTACTTTGCATACATGTCTGCTAAGACCTGAACTGCAAATTAAAAAGCTCATACTACAACAAAAACGTACATCATCATAACATAACCAAAATCGAATAACATTGTGGTATGCAAACGATTGAGTCTGGAAAGAGACATAAAGCATTGTAAAATTGCAGCAGTTATGACGGCATTGACAGCAGAATAACTTCAGTCAAGGTTGACCATATAGACATGCTTTGACAACAAACCAATGAAGGGTATGTTGGCAACTCAGAGTCCAGTGAGGAACAACAGATTCTGTTCATTTAATTAGTTGTGCAAATAAGCCCAGCTATTGTTGCTTTGTGTTAACAGTGATTTGAAATGTGTCTGCTGCTGGTACTTGGGAGAGGGTTCAGAGTGAATATTTTTGAAATATTTACTCCTTCTATTGGTTTAGGGACCAGGGTTCAATGCACGTCTCCCCCTTTACCTTCTGTGTCTCCACTTTATCCCTATTCCCTCTGACTTTGCAAAAACAACACAAAATAAACTGGTAGGGGGACAGGGCATAATCCTAAAATAAAAACAAAATAAGAAAAATGTATACCTTACTAGACCCAATTGAAGTGAACATGCACAGATTGTGTGTGTCTCGATGTGCAACATTCAGCATAGACACATTTAATAATCTACCAAAAACAACTAACTGGGATGCTACCTTCACCTTACTCTAAACGGAATACCTGACCACTGTGACTAAAACAAAAAACACCCTGGACAAGAAAAACCCATGTATAACACTTATCATTGTCTTGCAGCAGTAGCATGGCTACTTCATGTGCACACTACCTACAAAACATCTTAGCATTTCTTAACCTCATGCTAACCTCCCAGACAACATTAGAGTATTAAATATTTCCCTCGGATCATACTGACCCACAATGTATATTGTTGCAACACATGGCTAACACTATACTAGAATACTAGAAAGGCCTGCCCCCTTTTCAAACGTGTCTGTAATATTTCATTATAAAGACATTTTGTCATTTATTATTATATATTTAACTAGAGAATAATTTATTTCAATTTTTTAATATAATTATTAATTATAATAATATAATTTATTTCCATTTTGAGGACACACAACTATTTGTTTGTAATTTAGCAATATTCACCAAGTTGGAGGGAGTGCAGGCCAAAGTTCAGTTTGCGTTCAATTTGAACATAAATCGGCGCAATAATAATCTATGTAAACATTCGTTACACTTAACATTTACAGTTAATTTAGAATTACAGTTGATGTTAGTGTTAGCCATCACAGCGCTGATGTTAGGATTAGCCATCACAGTGCTGATGTTAGGATTAGCCATAACAGCGCTGATGTAAGGATTAGCCATAACAGCGGTGATGTTAGGGTTAGCATGAAGGTTAAACAAGAAATGCCTGTCTAAACAACACAATATCTCAGAAAAAAATGTCACACACTTCGTAGCAAACAGTGACGTAGCAAACGAGTACATTACTCCAACACGTTAGTTACTGCCCCTAGTGGCCGGTTTCTGATAGAAGGTAAACGCCACTTATCATCATATGATGACACTGAATTTATATCAAGTCATTAAGGATCAATAGATCTGGAGTATGTTGATAGTGAACACATGATGTAATCGTGTTTGGCAAATCCCTGCCATAATGTGTTGGAAAACTCATGGCACAAATGTTCTATTGGATTTAGGTTGAGGATCCAGGCCATTCAAGGACACCTTTTAATTCCAAAGTAGTGTTGGTTAAGAAATGTAAAAAAGTGTGTTCTTTGGATCATTGCTCAAAGATAGAATTATGTCCCAGTTTCAGACTTTTTTCTACTAGCATTTGTCCTAGCATTAGTTTCACCATATATCCTAACAAATACCATTGTTCCTGATAATAAGAAATACCCCCATAGCATGATGGTGACAGCATCGTGCTATGTGGGTATTTATTATGGTCAGGAACAGAACACTTTCCAAATATTATGGATAGTGGTCTAAGGGTTATGTGCCATATGTAAAACATTTTTTTAAATAAAAATAAATAAAACAAAGTAATAGTTCAGCGTGATCTTAAGTTAAACAATGTTGTGCCTATAAGCACATTTCAATGTTTTATAAATTGTTGTTTTATTGTTAATATTTTAATCTAATTTGCATTATGATTTTATTGCTCTAATTCATGGCTCAGCTGTGAAAGACAGCTTTGTTTCAGTTGATTTATCTTTATAAATAAATAAAAGTAAAATTAATGTAAATGTTAGCCTTTGATCTCCTACCCGTTCAATCCAGTTAGGAGGGATGTCTTGATCCAGGTAGAGTCTTACTGATACCAGACACCTCGCAGTCTTTAAGAATTGTCTTGACAATGCTTCAAAGGCTTTGAAATATATTAACAACTGAAAACAGGGGGAGGCCTATTAACTTTATTGATGTGATTTAACCCCTGTGCTAATGTTAAAATGGTATTACCTTGGGGTTGGATATTTGGTCTTATCCAAGTGCTATAAATCATGAATAAAAGTAAGATCCCCATCGGGTGGGAAATGGGATTAGATCCCAAATAGAAATGCATGAAACTCTGAGGCACAATGTGAGGAGTTCAAACGTTCTATAGCCACTTTATTATGATTTTCTGCGTTATCTCCAAAGAAGTAAAAACATTCCCAGGTTAATGTGTTTAATAGTCAGAGTACTGACATGCATTAATGCTTGTGAACATGGCCACGCTCTTTTTTAGCCCCCGTCTTATTTTCACTCTGGTCGGTACAGGAACAGTCAGCAACAGTACATGCACGGTAAGCAAGTGGTGACAAGAAGTGTTAGACCCACAGTTTTCATCAAGGGACTTCTTTAAAATAGAACCGAGTTACATGGAAACTGTTAACATGTACAATGTACTAAACCATGCAAAATGATTAGGGAATTTTTTAACCAAACTATACAATTGATAAAACATTTAGCAAACCAAAAACATATGGTTTTGAGTTGACCACCTGGTTTCTTGTTTGTAAGTGGTGCCAGGTACGTTACTTCATTACATACAATGTACCCTTCTGTAAGTGTTGCCAGGTACGTTACTTCATTACATACAATGTACCCTTCTTTAAGTTGTGCCAGGTACGTTACTTCATTACATACAATGTACCCTTCTGTAAGTGTTGTTTGTCCAAAAGAAAGAATTACAAAAATAAGTCGTTAAAGGAGGTGTCTGAGATCAAAGTTCGACAACAACGAGTCAGTCAGAGAGAGAGAGAGAGAGAGATTCTAGTTATAGAATATGGTCTGGTAACAGTTTTACCAGACAGACAGGTCAGTGAATAATGGACATAATGTACTCACTGCGACATTTGGCACAGCGTCCCTTGTCGTACTCCAGGAGTTCCAGGGAACGGGAGCGTTCTGTGATTGAGCGCCTCCGCGCGCTTTCCTCCCTCAGACGAGCTGCCTCTTCTTTAGCATACACCCCCAGCTCTTGGGTGTAGCGGCCATACATCTGAAACATACAGAAAGGATTAGGGGGAGATCCGGATAACACATACACACACACACGTACATAGAAATACTGTCAGAGCTGTGGATTAGCCTTATGAGACCTTCGCCAAAAAGATTTAACATCTTCTGTGTATATGAATAACTTCCTGCACGTGTATTTATTCTCCATAGTCTTTATGTACAACACACTTGTTTTGCAGCCCCCGCCAATTAAACGTTCTTTGTCTTTCCGCTGCTGAATTTCACTTCTCCCAAGATGCTCAGATTGGAACGAAATGAAGATGCATAAATAACACGTGGGAGACTCTGGGGCTATTTTAACATGGTTGGACTGTTCTTTTATTTAGGGGTGCGAGTTAGGAAGGACCGTTAGTTGGGCCCTGATGAGGTTTTCTGAAAGATGAGCTCTCAAGTCATTAGGATACACTACTTGGTCCAGCAGGGTCAAGAGTGACTTGCCGAGGCGATAAGATCACATCCAAGAGTCCGCGGAGGAGATGACTGAGGAGAAGCTCTGCAAGGGTGTGTCCAGTTGACTTGTTTACACCCGAATTCAAATCAACTCATGATGAGTTGTCCCAATGTTCGTGATTTTCCCCTGCATGGCAACTGTGAACCTGGTCAGACAGGATGTTATATGGCACTCCCAAGCAAGTCAGGACCTCTTTAGTAAGGATGTTGGAGACTGTCCTTGCTGTTGCCGAAGGGGAAACAGTTCCAACAACTTGGAATAGTAGTCAAACAAAAACAAGCATGTACACATTCTGATTTGTAATTCTGGGAAAGGGACCTGTCAAATCCACACCTAACATTTCCCAAGGTCGGACTGCTATGGTTTCTTGCAATTTGCCAGATTTCATCCGGCCTTCTGCCTTGTACATTCAACATGAGTTTCTGATGTGTGATTTTACATACAGGCAGAGATCTGGCCAATAAAGTACGGCTTGTAACAGCTTGTGGGTTTCTAACCTTCCCAAATGACCATCTAACTGGTCTTCATAGAAATGTCAGGAGTGTACACTTGGTTGAGTGTCTTCAATGATGGTCAGCTTTGAGGTCAAATTGACAATCTTATCTCCATCATGCATGGTATATCCTGATCATCCAGCCATGCCTTCCATATGGCCGAATCAGACGGGAAATAACATTTTTAAGAAGTCTCGACTGGTGGACAGTCGAGACTCCAGGTAAATCATTTTGTGTCGAGGATTTGGAACCTTTTGTCTCCAAAGGCCAGATGAGCCACTCCATAAAAATTTACACTCTCAAAAAACACAGCATGTACTTACATAAGCTGGATATTGCAAGAGAGGTATGAAAATTGACTAATCCTTGCAGACTGGGCTGCCCAACTCCATTCCTATGGAGCTACTGGTTCTCTCTCCAACCCAAATTTAGAACACCTGATTCGAATATTTAGCAGGATGCAAATCGGGTCATTCACAACTGGGATTAGTGAGAAAACCTACAGGACGATAGATCTCCAGGAACAGCCCTGCGTTGCGAGGGAATTAGAGCTTCCACACATATCGTGGACAGTTTGGAGCATACCAGCACACTTGCAATGACAGCGTGAGCATACCGCAGTATACAGTATGCTCTGTAATGGATGGCCGAAGGGTGAGGAAAACCCCTGACCCAGTCGACAGCGCTGAACAACTGGCCTACGACAGATAGGATGCATGAGAGAGCCGGGGGGAGTGACTAACAGTGTGCCAGCCAAGCAAGTTGGGCTGACTCGTTTGTTATTACCCGGGCTGGACCTCCCACCCAGGTTAGGGGTTAGATGTTGAGGTTAATCCGCAGGCTTCTGAAGCCACCGCCCTCACGCCTCACCTTTACACACTGAAACATCCATAACCAAGCATGACAGCACGTACAGGCCACCGAAACAAGTCACTGCCCAGAAAGAAAAAACTTGTTAACACATGGGTTCCTATAAAAAGTGGACCTTATCTAGCATACCAACATCCCCTAACCTCCACACTTGCATATTACAAAGCAAGGGCATAACAAATGTAACACATTTATGTTTCCATTCTGCTGTGGTACACTTTGACCCTCGTCCCTGGCAGAAAGTTGGGCGATAACTGGTTTTATTGGCTTGTCCCGGCAGACCGCACACCACAAATACGCATGCCAGGTCAGCAGGAAGTAGTATCTCCCGCAGACAGGAAGCCGCAGTCTAGACCTCAGTCCTCACACAATCCTCTGGGTGGTGTGGTGTGCAGGCAGAGGAAACACTGAGGACTTCCTCCTGACTTACTGACCCCTTCAGATCATTTAGCATTTTTGCAAATAATGGTAACAGTAAGAATGGAGAAGCTCAAGCTAAAACCGACCTAGTGGAAGTCACCCCACCAGGCCCAGAGAGACTCACTGAACAAACTGACGGTCCCATAGCAGATACCGCCTGGGCGTCTGCAACGCTGGAACCAGCTTTTAACCACAGGGCACATAC
Source organism: Novumbra hubbsi (assembly GCA_016801125.1). NCBI lineage: Eukaryota > Metazoa > Chordata > Actinopteri > Esociformes > Umbridae > Novumbra > Novumbra hubbsi. The sequence goes on from JACXGK010006100.1 coordinate 24,009, forward strand.
GCAGTATTCACATATGCCTCCTCTTTAACACCGACACTCATTTTTCACTACCTTGGCACCGTCTCATTTCCACTATAAAACGGTCATGTATTTTTATTATTAACGATCAAGGCTGTCCTTTTCAAATAAGCACAGTCTTAATGCTATTTCAATAAAGAAGAAAAAAGGTTTGATTGTGGGGGGAGTACCTGAACAAAAGAGCTAGTTATGTGTGTTTATCTTTTTTCTTTAAATAAAAGGTCCAGGTTTCTACCTAGTTTTTACACCTAATTAGGGAGTTTTTTCTAGCCACTGTGCAGTAACTCTTTGAGACAGAGATTTGTATTAGTACTTTATGTCAATTGTTAACATAAGAAGGGCTTGCTTGATCAAAGTAAAACTCATTGGTATTTCTAAATCTCAGCATTGGTAACTCGGGTTACCAAAAAAAGGGTAAACTTTTAAGTGGTATGTAATATGGTAATGCAGTGTGTTTGGGGGCATTATGATCCAGGAATAATAGAACATCATGAGGGAACTGTGCTTTCAGCATAGTGTACACCAGGTAAAATATTACTTGGGCAGAACACAAACATGCAGAGCAATCTTAGGCCTCAATGACTCCCACAAGAAGGCTGCCCATGCTATTGGGGAAATAGTAAACAGTTGACACTATTAGAGAATAAGATTATCTACAAATCCTTGGTCAACCACTGTTAATTGCACTGAAAATAGAACTCCAATAATGTTGCTTTGAAAAGCTATTTACAGACACTGCTCCAAACTGCTCCAAACAATTAAGGGAACATGTAATCATCACAGTATAACGCTAAGACAATCTGTCCAGTTAGGAAGCATAAGCGATTGTGAATCAATGTCACTTGTGTTCAAATGAAAATGACAAAAGGGGACCTAGAAACTAGAAAATTATTTTGCAGGTTTGAGCCACAGACAATTGCTCATCTTCTGACTGACTCTACAGGTTTTGCGTCTTGCGTCTTTGCGTCAATAAAACAACAGAGACATTCAGACACGGGTTATTATATTTAATTTGAAAAAATACCTAAACTATTAAGTCTTTAATTTTAATCTCATAGTTAAACAGTCACTTCAAAAGGCATTTCTGTTGATTAAACAAACATGAATGTCCCATATCAAAATAAATCCAGTATTAGAAAAGTATGCACTCTGCACCCAAAATTGGATTCATGAAAGGGTCATTCGTTGTGAAGTATCCTAAATGATATCTACTGCAGAATGCACTGTGGCAAAGCATTTTTGTTCAACTACAAAGCTATTGAGTATACTGACCATTTGTAGTCAATTCGCTTTATTTCATGCCGCTGACATGGCATAAAATAGGCCAGAGGATCTGTGGTATATGGTCAATATACCACAGACAAGGAATATTCTTATGTGGACGGTCTGGAAACAACCCTTAGCCATTATGAGTTGTTTACCGACAATTATTGACAGACACATTTTTTAATTCAATCAGATTTTGTCTGATAAAGCACAACTTCCATGCAGTTTGGCAAACCCCGAAAACATTTGTTTTTGTAGTGAAGCCATAGCGAAACAAGAAGATGTGACAAAACAGTTCTCGTATCTCATACTTGAAAACATACAAAGGATGGGATCTTCCATGTGGTAAAGCAGACTTAGGCATGCTTTTGTAGCTCTAAGCAGGCCATCATTGATTTGAGGCTTCCATCCACGGAGTGAGGAGGCCTTTTCAGCAAGGTTCTTGGGACTCTCCTGCATCTCGGGCGCCTCCAAAGCTAGCCAAGCTTGTTGGGTAAAACATGCATTGACCAACGTGAAACATGAGTACATGGTTCTGATGCCTATTAGCACGGCTTACCGCAACCTTCCAACGCCCCCCATTGAGGATCGTTGCAAAGAGACGGGGCAATAGATATACCATCGTCTAGGAAGAAATATTGCAAATGTATTATATTATATGAGAGCAGGTTTCATTCCCATATGGGGTTATTGTCATCTTTGGCAATGATCAGCCCATTATCAGGAGAGAATATCCATGACGTAAGTCTATGGTAAAAACAAATAAATACAGGTCCCGTTGGAGAATGTTTATGGCACATTGGAGAGACATTGCTATTTTTGTCTTGAAGTATATCAATACAAAAACATCCATGAAAGGGGTATTTAGCAAACATCACAAAAAACAAAAACATATTATGAACGGTGTCTGGATTTAGATACTTTGCACTTGGGTTACCTTAAGGTGGTGACCTTCCTGAGTTATGATACTGTATCATGTATACTGTTTGTGCAAATAGACCTGTAAACCTGTAACTGGTTTTACCAAAATCTCTGCTTGTAATTCCAGTATAGCTATCAAGTATAGCAATAAAGTAACATTCTTTAACATCCAACAACTAGCCAAATACAGTGGAATAATTCATGTATTGAAGCGCATTGGGCTTTAGATGGGGAACTGCATAGCCTACCTAAAAGACTCTTACCCTTGAAATGTAAATGACACACTAACTGGTTGTCTGTCTGACCGAATGCCTGGATGAACTGTATTACCTACTGTTGGCACGCTATCTGTCTGTCTGCCTGTCCGACTGGCTACCTAGATGTACTTCATGACCTACTGCTGAACCAACTGGTTGGGTCTGTGCACAGTTTCCTAAAAAGTTGGGACGCTGTGAACATTTTTAATAAAAACAGATACAATTTAAAGATTCAGAGAATACTCAGAAATCTGCTGAAAAATATATACAGGTTTTGGAGCAACATATGCTGTGATCCAGACAACGTCTTTTTCAGGAAACCCATTGCATATTTCCGCAAGACAATGACAAACCACATTCTGCATGTATTATAACAGCATGGCTCTGTAGTAAAAAAAAGTCTGGGTGCCAAATTGTCCTTCCTGAGGACCAGACATGTCAACCATTGAAAACATTCAATGACAGATACAAACAATTCTGGGTTAACAGGGTTATAGATCTAGTGTCTAATTTCATTCAAATAGTAGTCTACTGGAAAGCCATTTGGGCTTTATGACCTAATACGTGGTGGAAGAACACAATTCTACAAGCCTCATATTTGGATGAGCCACATTGTCTTCAGACCCTCTTTCTCTGTCCCCTGGATCTATGGTTCAGTAGTCTGCTACATGTGCCAGGGTTCAAGGGTCATTGTGCCTGATGTAATTCATCCCGTGTTATCAAGTATCTTGTTGAATCTTAAGTAAGCTCCTCTAATTTCTTTTCTCAGCGTTCCTGTTGTAACTCAAGTGTCCCTGGCCAAAGTCCAACTGGTCATGTCGCTGATCTACATTCTGCTGCCCTTGTTTCCTCGAGCCACAATCCACCCGTCCTCACCTGTATTTACCAATTTGTGGATCTTCTGAATAGTTTCACGTATTGATGAATGAAGTGGCTTTGAAAGGTCATGTATTGACATAATGTCCACCAGGCACAGGCAGAAGTGACCAGGCACAGGCAGAAGTGATAAGGCACAGACAGGTGACCAGGCACAGGCAGAAGTGGCCAGGCACAGACAGAAGTGACTAGGCACAGACAGAAGTGACCAGGCACAGACAGAAGTGACTAGGCACAGACAGAAGTGACCAGGCACAGACAGGTGACCAGGCACAGACAGGTGACCAGGCACAGACAGAAGTGACCAGGCACAGACAGGTGACCAGGCACAGACAGGTGACCAGGCACAGACAGAAGTGACCAGGCACAGACAGAAGTGACCAGGCACAGACAGAAGTGACCAGGCACAGACAGAAGTGACCAGGCACAGACAGGTGACCAAGCACAGACAGGTGACCAAGCACAGACAGGTGACCAAGCACAGACAGAAGTGACCAGGCACAGACAGGTGACCAAGCACAGACAGGTGACCAGGCAAAGACAGGTGACCAGGCACAGACAGAAGTGACTAGGCACAGACAGAAGTGACCAGGCACAGACAGAAGTGACTAGGCTACTCCCGGCCAGAGCCTGACTCTTCTCTAGGTTTCTAACTGGGTTTCCCCACCATTCCAATTTTTTCTTTCATTTAATGGCTAGCACTTTGGGGTTTTATGCTAGTTTTTTGACATGTAATTCAAATAAACTGCTGAATTAAACATCTTAAAATACCCAAGGTTGATTTGTTAAGGTCTTGTGACTAAAATATTTTTTTACAGACCCCTAGTTCCTACACAGGTCAGAGTTGTACATCACTCAAAACAGGTACGGTAGAACATTGTTAATGAAATGTCCCCCATAGCGTGAGCCCCTTGTTTGTGGACTAAACACGGTTAGCTATTGACAACGCTAAGTGCTGGTGCATTCTTACTGCGACCCACCCCTAGGCAACGGAGAGACATGGCAGGAGCAGATTGGAAGATATCCCCCATATGTTGCCCATGTAAACTCATGGCCAAACTATTTATAGACACCCAGTTCCCCACACACCTGTAACATTATCTTAGCAGGCATTACCATGAAATCTGGAGGGCAGAGAAGGATGGGAGGAAGCCGTATTTGACTGTCAAGTGTTAAGTGTATAAGAGTAGTTGAGGCTTTCCGCCAGTCTGCCACAGTCTGTGTTTGCTCTGGCCAGAGTCTGGCGGTGACAAATTGAAGTGTCCTTATTTGTGTGTGGAGCCAAATGTTGATGTGTTTGCCATGTGTCCACGCATGTAGTCTGAGTCGTAGGGGTGTGTGCACACACAGTAGTCTGACATATAAGAGCACATCTGCACCTCGCCTCAGAACTGAGGTGCCTGACCTTGGATAGCAGAGTCAGCAACGACACCATTGGCCCCACGACAAGGGCCCCATGAGTAAACACAGGCTGCTCAGAAAGGAAGAGGAATGGGAACGTTTGAGACAGACTGCCCTGTCTGCCCTCTGTGTGACGTATGTGTCTGTCCCATGCTCAGACGCGTCAAGACACACAGCTGTAGCTGGGACAGTAGGTGAAGGAGTTCAAAAAGAGGTCAAATGAAGGGATAAGAGGAGTGAGTTTGAGTGTGTGAATAAGATTACACACAGCATTACTTATTAGCAAAGTCATTTACTGATTAATGACACATCCGATCCATAAGAACATTCAAGGAGAACCAATGGGAGCAGGAGAAACAATGCTAGCACAATGGAAGACAGAAATGCAGGGGGGAGTAGAGGTGTGAGAAGAGAATGGACAGCGCTTTTGGTTTACGAATTCAGACACTGACCGCCGTTACACAAGATTCTAAGCTGCGCTTGGAGGCCACTTTGACGATCGTTAGCACAACGTTTTAATTAAATAAAGCAACTTCAAAAAGCTGCGGAAATGCAACAAGAGTCCCAAAAAAGATGTCGGAAATAGCTTTACACAGATGAGGACGCCCCTCAACAAACCGGAATGTACTAAAACAGAGACCAAAGAAGAAGCAAACACACACTTCCAAAACAAAAGGCACGGGGAGCTCAGAACCTATCATTATGCCCAGTACAGACATCCCCCAAATAGGCACTTGGCCCGGATCGCTTGCCTTGTTTAATTGATCCCAGACAAATCAAAGATAATGTATGTACTTGACGTGCCACCAACCCACTCCTGGCCCGGGAGAGGGCAACCGCCGCGGCCCGGGAGAGGGGAATCGCCACGGCCTGGGAGAGGGGAACCGCCGCAACCTGGGAGAGGGGAACCGCCGCAACCTGGGAGAGGGGAACCGCCGCGGCCCGGGAGAGGGGAATCGCCTCGGCCCGGGAGAGGGGAACGGCCGCAACCTGGGAGAGGGGAACGGCCGCAACCTGGGAGAGGGGAACCGCCGCAACCTGGGAGAGGGGAACCGCCGCAACCTGGGAGAGGGGAACCGCCGCAACCTGGGAGAGGGGAACCGCCGCAACCTGGGAGAGGGGAACCGCCGCAACCTGGGAGAGGGGAACCGCCGCAACCTGGGAGAGGGGAACCGCCGCAACCTGGGAGAGGGGAACCGCCGCAACC